>JAGSMR010000723.1:2500-13001 GCA_029286605.1 Sericinus montela | reverse complement strand
ATAAATATAAAAATATAAAAAAATTGTTGTAAATCATTTTTGTGCACCATTAATCGGACATTAATTACTGGTAAAAGGTATGTACTATCTAATCTAGCTGTGGTTAAACAGTGGTTAATGACCTTGTTTTATAAGAATAGATTGTGTTTTCTGGTTTTAATATAAATATAAAAAAATTGTTGTGTAAAAGAAAGCGTATCACCACGGCCAGTTAAAGTCATCCACAAGATATAGACTCTCCGGTAAAGTTGATTTAGCTTAACCGCCACGCTTGGTGATCAGATCGGCAGTACAAGACACCTCACGCCTTAGACCTTTCATAACCCAATTTTGCTCTGGTATGTTTCCAGACAGTATTGAAGACCTTTCCAAGTCTCTTACACAGAAACGTATAAAGGGTGACATATTATATCGAATAAATATATAACGACACGAATAAATATATACTCAGCAGGCAAGAGGCATGGTATCAATCATAAATCGGTCGTATATTTTACGTTCATGATGAAACACGAGCAGTAAGAAAGCAACTTTTGGTAACGACATCCAAAAATTGGATACCGCGTTTATCATTTGATAATGATATTATTTTGTGCGTAGCACACGCCAAATGTTACAACTACACTAAAATGCCTGTATCACAAATATAAATTAGTAGTCTTATTTATTTATCGATAGATTGCGAATAACATGAAAATAAACATATAAAGAATCAGTAACGTTTTAGATTTTAAGCCCTAATAGTTCATAACGCACATCCTGAGATGCGCGTTGCGAGAAACCTCTTTATCGCAGATTCGGGGCCTGTCTTTGACTTTTGTCTTTAACAACTCCAGACACGAGCATTGTGGCTGGTGGTTCAGGAACGCTAGTAATGTTTGGCATTGTTAATACTATTTTAAAAATACGTACTTAATTTGAGTACTTTAGTATTTTTCACTATCCCCAGATACCATACCTCATCTTAGTGACGTTAGTGGTTGAAAAACTTAGGCCATTAATCATTTCTCTGAGAATGGGAAACCCGTCTCGTTTGGTAGTGATTTGGTCGCAATACCAGACTCCATAGCCGCAGTCGCCTGTCACCGGTCTGATTAATTTTGGTCTGGTAATTATCGTAACAGTTTTGAGTGAGATCATAATAAATACGTTTTTATTGTGATCATGGGTTAACAGTAAGAAATAAATAAATCATTGCATCGATTTTTCATTTTATTGCATCCACATAACTATTGTTAAAAAAATTATCAGTAAATTGGTTATTATAAAATTAAAAGACTCCAGTCGCATTGAATTTAATATATTTGTCGCAGAATCAAGATAAGGCAACAATTTTGGTTACAACGCCATCTATTAAAAGTCTTCGGAAACGTCAAGTGGTGCGCCCGGAAGGTGGGGTCGATACAGAAAGTGACAGAGCGGTTGGCTTTATGTGTTGTCATTGTCATTTGACTTCTGATACTAAGTGTCTTCAGAATATTTTTCAGGGGCTTCAGTTACAGAGCGGACGGCGATGTGAACGGTCATCTTCCTGTATCCTAACTACTGCATTTCCACCCATTTAGACCGATTTTCTGATATGAAACAGACGGTTTAAATTTTTGGAGCTCTGACTACCCCAGTATCGAGAGATAAATAATGAAATAACGATCTATGTCGAGTGGCATACAATGATTTTCCAAAAGATCTCTCTGAGGTTCGAGTTTTAAATACTAACGCATCAATGTATAAAACCACTTTGTCTATTTTTGTCCCAGGTCTGGTGTTTTGTGGTGCCTTTATTACTCCAAGTTCCATACGATGTATTACTTTAGCTATTTCCTCTAGGATCAGAGCAATCAAATGATTTTGTCCTATTTGGCTGTTATTGAAAGGGAATTATTGTGATAAGGTATATATTATACACAATGCTTCTCAATTAAATGTAAGAAAAATATTGTCACTAGACAATTATAAAACTAAAGTTATTATATCCGCAGAGGCTTGTGGCTGTGGAAGGAATAACAAAAAGGCGTTAGTCTTGCACTAATTTATTTTAATATTCCTTGCGAAAGCTGACCCATCTTATGTAGTCTAAACAAAACTTTTTATTTGATGAAGCAAATAATGCGAATAATTAGTAATGCTGTGCCGTGTCACTTCGCTGTGAATTTACTTTTTCTTCTCATGGGGTCGTAAGCGGCGACTCCAGGAAATCTGAGGCAATGGTTCTAAAATGCTTATGGTATTATATATATTGTATATGCAGAAATATCTTGTATATTTCGTAATATTATTTTTGCTTTTATTTTTTATCATTCAAAACTAAGCATCGGACGGGTTCCTTCGAAAAATCAAATATTTCTGCCAAACTTACAACCGTTGAGAGGTGCAGTGGCTTCATCGTCCGCCCAGCACCGCACGTGTACGTAATCCCTTAGACGCAACCACCGCTACATCACAAAACAAGGAGAATACTCTCATTGTACTTACAACTGATTACATTATCAGATTAGCGCGTAGTGGAAAGGGGACCCATCGGAAAGTATAACAAAGAAACGGTTTTCATGCATATATATAATACTGCTTACAAACCAGAACAATTAAAGGAAGTGTGTTTTTTATAATTTACTGCAAATTGGATTTAGAAAAGGATTGCTTGTCTTTCGTGCTAAAGCCTCGTGTAAATTCGGCATGTATTAAATGAAAACATTTATAATTGACGATCTTCGTGGACGAATGGCGTAAACACCTGTTTTCAAAGTGTCGCGCCGTAATAAAGGTCCCTGGTTCGATTGTGAACGGGTTAATGTAACCGCTTTTTCTACATTTTTCTCAGATCTGGAGTGGTTGGCGTACCTTCGGTCGTCAATTTCATCGTTGACTTGGACATAAAGGCGGCGACGGGCTCCTCACCCTGTCCACGTTGTCCCAATATGTCTTCAGTGGAAGGTGGGTCAAAGGGACTTAATTGTCACAAACTTGACCTCTGTCCCGCCTGTATTGAGAGATTGCGTGAGAATGTTTTTTAAGACCTAAACGTGCTAAGTAAATAAAACTACTAAAAATTTAATGAAGTTTAAGAGTATTTAGAGAAAAAGCAAAGCTTTCCGCGATTGACCGTTCTGCAAATATTATTGATATTTCTTACCACGGCCTCTTTGACCACCATCAAATTATATTTATATTTAGCGATAGTTATTCCGCCCTCGGTCGGTAGAAATTACTTCGACGAATTGCTACCTGGAGGCTTCGAAGTCGGGTCTCTTGATTTGAAATTCCGACCACCCAACCCCTCATGTAACATGACCAAAAACTAGTGTTATAAATATATAAAAATTAATTTAAACGTGAATATGACTTGAATAATTACTCTTTAGAGTTTTTGAAACAACATTATTTTTATTTTACTCTCATGTTACACAAAGCGCTCGATTAATTAGCGCGTGATAGATAACAATCTAGATGAATGTCCGAGTGTCAATGTAAGCCTTTTGAAGGTGATTATTGATATAGCCAATATAAAATATTCTGTATGCTTACGTTTGATGACTAGCAATCACGATCATAAAGGATCAGTACGCTGTAGTGGCTATGGGTCAGAATATGGCAATCGCACCAATATTGCAGAGAATCGATGAATACAGGTGACACGGGATTATTCTTTTGGGGCAATTCTTGTGTTTAATAATTAAACCTAACCTACAGACTTTCGTAGTTCGAGCTATTCTCCACATGTAACATTTTTTAAATACATTGTGTCAAACAAATGAACTCTTTGGAAGAGCGTCTGTTCGTGGTGAACTTTAAAGAGCCATGATGATAATAATTAGTTTTAAAATAAATTATGTTGTAACAACATTATGAAAGAAGAAAAAGAAGATTCACAACTTTAAAAATAATAACACTAATCATTGCATTAAAAAATATTCTTACAATTTTCAATTTCCTTTAAATGTATTTTAATTATTTTTTTTTTTTTCCGTCAGTTTAAACTAAACTGTTCCTAAACTATGATCTTTGTGTTTCAAACTGTGAGCAACATCATTTTATTGCTGACTTCATGTAACATAATGTAATTCTTTCCACAATGTTTAGCTACTTTAAATATATATATATATATATATATATATATATATATATATATATATATATATATATATATATGTATATATATATATATTTAATAATAATACATATATATTTATATATATATATATATATATATATATATATATATGTATATATATATATATATATATATATATATATATATATGCTATATATATATATATATATATATATATATATATATATATATATATATATATATATATATATATATATATATATATGTATATATATATATATATATATATATATATATATATATATATATATATATATATATATATATATATATATATATATATATATATATATACATATATATATATATACATATATATATATATAAATATATATATATAAATATATATATGTATATACAAATATATATATATATATATATATATATATATATATATATATATATATATATATATATATATATATATTTAAAAGTAATAAACATTGTGGAAAGGAATTGCATTGTATTCTGAAATCAACAATAAATGACTAACAACAAATTCTTTATAAACAACTTTTTATATTTGTATGCGGAATGTTGCGAGAAAGTAACTTTTTCAATAACAACTTGACAATGAATTTCTTTATACATATTATATGAAAAAAAGTCACGATAGCCGAGTGGTTCGGTGGTCAGATTTCGAGTCGAGAGACCCGAGTTCGATCCCCAAGTGGCGAGCTCGTACCAATGAGTTTTTCGAAAAACTTATGTCCCGTATTCATCGTTGGCTTGGACATAAAGGCGGCGACAGGCTCACCACCTGTCACGTTGTCCAATATCTTCGGTGGAATGTGGGTCAAAGGGACTTAATTGTCTAGACTAGACCTCTGTCTACCCTGTATTAGAATTGCGTGAAGATATTTTTATTACTTATATTATTAAGTGTATTGTACCGTAAGAAGGGATATTAACCTCTCTTGTTATTAAATATTAAAAAATTAAAAACGGAGAGACAGGCAGAAAATTTTAAATGTGTCTTAGAAAATTTTTTAGGTATAAGTGTCTAAACTTTAAGTCTTAACCAAGAAGAAGTCTTGGTGTCCTCGTGGACTCTTAGGACTTTGCTACATATATATCCATCAGTGGACTTTTTTCATTCTATCTTTCCATGTTTAAACGAATTTTAAAATGATTGTCTGCATATTTATTGAAATTATGCTTGATCTTGTTTTGATCAATAAATTTAAACTGTAGTACTAACAATGATATAACCGAAATTATCAATTTGAGTAGGAAAACCCTCATAAGCTGTCCAACAAAAATATTGCGGGTACCGAAATAATCTTTTTAATACATAGATTTTAGTGTTGAACGCAACCCCTACGCCCTAGCCCCGATTATCAAAACGAATTTAACAGAAATGCTCACTAAATGTTTTCATTTTGTTTCCCTCAACAGAGCAACAACCTAAGTTAATGGAATGAGGAAACTCTTCATATGAAGCTTCTACACTTATGAAGCTTTTAATTAATTTATGCGGGCTCTGTATAAAATTAATGCATGCGTGTCAAAAACTTTTCATTTCCATAGTTTTGTAGTAAGGGTTTCGATTTTATTTAACTAGCAGTTAAAATAGACTAGAAAACGTAATTGCGTTATTTTTAAAAGGATATGATAAAATCTATTAGGCTTTACCGATTTACAAAATTTACTTTAACTTATTCACCCAATTGTGTTTATTTTTCTCTGTTACTTTGTGGTTATCTCATGCATCTTAATCCGATGCACATACTGAAAATACTCGTACTTACTCGTCTTTACGTATTGCTGTCAAATTAGAAATGGTCATGAACTAAATAATACGCATATCTCCACATGGTGACACGTATAGACGCAGTTTGCGGGTTACCTCGTCGAAGTAACAGCCGCAGCCAACTTGAGCCGTTTAATTATTTTCATGGTTGAGATAATAATAATAACCATTCAAAAGCAGTACATACATTAATTCGACGAATTAAAGCAGATAATAAAAAATTTAAAAAGCCGTAAAATATCTTCCGCAATTCCCAATACAGGGGTAGACAGAGGTCAAGTCTAGACAATTAAGTCCTTTGGCCCACCTTCCACCGAAGATAGCTTTTCGGGACAACGCGTGACGAATTGACCAGGCCGTCGCCGTCTTTATGTCAAGCCAACGATGAAATTCGTACATAAGTTTTGAAAAAATCATTGGTACTGTCACTGGGATCGAACTCAGGTCTCTCGAATCGAAATTCCGACCACCCAGCCGCTATCGTGACCTATCGTGACGTAAAACAGATATTATATTACTAAATTGCATGTAAAGTTGACTACAGAACGTGAACCTCTAACGTAAGGAGCATTTGCCATAATCGCCATGCTTGGCAGCAAGCGGATTAGTGATCGTAGCAGACATCTTGCATCTGAGGCGCTGCTGCCTGTCGTCCAGTCCATAATTTTCTGATTGCCCCGCCCTCTGTCGGCAGCCGTGCTAACGCTTTCCTCTTAGTTGCAAAAGAAAAGTATGAAGGCAATTATCAAGATAAAAAACACCCATGAAATAGAAAAAAAAAAAATTTTGTGGTACTTTAGTTGTTCCTAATTTCATGAGACAAGATACTTACTTTGTGATTATCTGTCTATGTAAATATTATTCAATATGAAGACCATAAGACGCCGCATCGTTTAAAAAAGGTGGAGAAAAAAAACTTTATTAAGGGGATTGTCATTGTTAACGAAAAATTATTTTTTTAAGTTCTCTTGACATTTCATTTCGAATGACCATTTATAATCTACGATAAATGTAATTTATTTATTTAATATTTTAATGTAAGAAGTATATCGAGCAAGCTTGCCAATAGTTTAGTCAGCTTCTTTCGTATACCCAACTAATAAATAAAATAGATACTTTACAACATATTTATATATATACACTAATAAATTATAAAAGGTCACTATAGCCGCTTGGTTGGGTGATCGGAATTCAGGTCAATAGACCCCCGTTCAATTCCCGGGTGATAAGCTCGTATCAATAAGTTTTCGACGTCGTTGGCTTGGACGCCACAAGACGGCGACTGGCTCTCCACCAGTTATGTTATCCCAAAAATATCTTCCGATGGAAGGTGGGTCAGAAAGGACTTGATGGATCAGACCTCTGTCTATCCCTGTGTTAGGGGTGACGATGTATTTTTATTTTATTATAAATACATTTGGGCAATGGGTTTGTTGTAGAAGGATATGCTGCCACGGCCTAATATGCAAACGGCTGAGGTGGTATGATGTATCATACCTACCAAGCCGACTATTACGATAGTTAGAACCTTATTATTTTCTTTTAGCATATGCTGCGGAAGCAATCTACTCTGGAGTCGGGATATGCGGCCCCATAGAAGTTTGCGTCTACAGTTCTAAGAAGGCGTATCCACAAGGCTCAACTCTTCCGCATTTAATAGTACATTGGTGTAATCCAAATATTTAATATTCGGTGTTGATAATGTTATACATTTATTATTTTGCTAATAAATAAAAATAGGTAACTACATATTCATAAGCATTAATCGAAACAGGATGAAAACTGACAAAGAATATACTGTAATATAAATTTGCTTTAATTACTATTTATTTTATACAATAAATATTTAATGTGATCAACATTTCTTAATTATTTTCATTTCCTTATAATATGTAGCAACCCACTAACGCTCACTGATTCTTCGTACCATTTTCACATGCAGCATTTGGGTTCATAACGTAAATCTATTTTTCCTAATCAGTTTCAGTCTCTGCCGTGTGAATTTCTTGCATAGTGTTATACCAAGGGTTTTGACAAAACGCCTAATAAATAAAATAATAATAGTGATGTCCCTATTTATATATGTATTATTATTTATTTAATATTTAAAGAGAATTTTTGATAAATACGACATCTCATCTAAGTAAAGTATTAACCCGATGTTTCACACCGGCAAAATTTTCCGCAAAATCAGAGATCTAGACAATGTAGTCCCTTCTACCAACTTTTCACAGGGCCTGTTTCGTAAAAATTGTTTAGCAGTTGATTTATAGCTTACTCTCTTCTCATTTATTTTTATAACATAATACTATTAAATTATGTAATAATAATAAACTATTTCTAGTATTCCTGTTAACCACCACAAAAAAAAAAAAAAACAAAACTTTTTTTTTTTGCTTGTCTCTGAAGTAGTTCAAGAGACAAAGTCAATTGCGATCCCGAATCCAGTGACGTTGTTTCGCAGTCCGTGTTCCTAAAACCATAAGGTTGTTGTCGCTTTTAATAATATCAATTAAATTGAAATAAACGTCTAGTTAATTATAATGTTTTAGAAAAAGAAAGTTTTATTCATGAATTTCAGTAAATGTTGTTAAGTGCTACTTTTTCTGCTTATATTTGATGTATCTGCTATTTTAAGAAACTTGAAAAATTCAAGTTCATTTTTTTTTTTTTTTGAAAAATTCAACAGAATGCATGTTTATGCATTCTGTTAGAATAAAATTATATTATGTATATTATATTTATATATATATATATATATATATATATATATATATATATATATATATATATATATATATATATATATATATATATATATATATATATATATATATATATATATATATATATATATATATATATATATATATATATATATATATATATATATATATATATATATATATATATATATATATATATATATATATATATATATATATATATATATATATATATAATATATATATATATATATATATATATATATATATATATATATATATATTACAAAAATATAAGGAGCAATTATCAAAGAAAAAAAACTTTTCCAGCGAAATAGAAAAAAAATTTTTGTGGTACTTTAGTTGTTTCTAATTTCATGAGACAAGATACTTACTTTGGCGATTATCTGTCTATGTAAATATTAATTAATATGAGACCATAAGACGCCATATCGTTTAAAAAAGGTGGAAAAAACTTTATTAAAGGGATTGTCATTGTTAACGAAGAAAATTATTTTAAGTTCTCTTGACATTTTTCATTTCGAATGACCATTTATAATCTACGATAAATGTAATTTATTTATTTAATATTTAATGAAAGTATATCAAGCAAACTTACATAATAGTTTAGTCCAGCTTCTTTCGTATACCCAACTAATAAATAGATACTTGCAAGCATATTTATATATATACACTAATAAATTATAAAAGGTCACTATAGCCGCTTAGTTGGGTGATCGAATTCGAGTCAATAGACCCCAGTTCAGTCCCAGGTATTAAACTCGTATCAATGATTTTTCGACGTCGTTGAGCTGGACGCATAAGGGCAGCGACTGTAGCTCTCCACCAGTTATGTTATCCCAAAATATCTTCGATGGAAGGTGGGTCGAAAGGACTTGATAGTTAAGACCTCCTGTCTATCCCTGTATTGGGAGTGACGATGTATTTTTGTTATTATAAATACATTTTGGGCAATGGGATTTTGTTGTAGAAGGGTATGTACCGGCCTATATACAAACAGCTAGTGGGTATGATGTATCATACCTACCAAGCCGTTTAATGCAATTAGAACCTTATTTTTCTTTTAGCATATGCTGCAGAGCTTAATCTACTCACCAAGTCAGGACTCTTGGCCCCATAGAAGTTTGCATCTGATTCTAAGAAGAGCGTATCCACAAGGCTCAACTCTTCCGCATTTAATAGTACATTGGTGTAATCCAAATATTTAATATTCAGTGTTGATAATGTTATACATTTATTATTTTGCTAATAAATAAAATAAAAATTATATACATGTTAAGCATTAATCAAGAACAGGATAGAAATGACAAAAAGGATATACTGGTATAAAATTTGCTTTAATTACTGTACATACAATAAATATTTAATGTGATTAACATTCTTAATTATTTTCATTTCCTTATAATATGTATAGCACAACGCTCACTGAAGTTCTTAGTACCATTTCATGCAGCATTTGGGTTCATAACGGCTAAATCTATTTTTCCTAATCAGTTTCAGTCTCTCACCGTGTAATTTTGTACATGATATTATACAAAGAGTTTTGACAAACATGCTCTAATAAATAAAATATTAATAATAGTGATGTCCTATTTATGCTATGCTTATTATTTTATTTAATATTTAAGAAATTTTGATAAATACGACATCATCTAAGTAAGTATTAACCCGATGTTTCACACCAGCAAAATTTTCCGCAAAAATCAGAGATCTGAACAATGTAGTCCCTTCTACCAACTTTTCACGGAGCCTGTTTCGTAAAGTGTTTTGTAGTTGATTTATGACACTCTCACTTCTCATTTATTTTATAACATAATACTATTAAATTATGCTAGCAATAACCAATAATATTTCTAGTATTCCTGTTAACCA
>JAGSMR010000722.1:0-26141 GCA_029286605.1 Sericinus montela | reverse complement strand
AAAATATCCTTGACTGTGCCCGGTCCATCAACACGATATCAGGCTTATTTGCCAGAATCGTCCTGTCCGTGATGATGGGCCGGTCCCAATAGAGCCTGGCGCGGTCATTTTCGAGCACGGCCTCCGGAGAGTACTTATAGTAAGGCAATTTCCGTCCGACGAGATCGTATTTAAGAGCGAGCTCCTGATGTAAAATCCTGGCTACTAGGTTGTGCCTATGCAGATAGATTATTATTATTATAGGGTATTTGTTATATTTTCTCGTCTGGTTGGGTTTTTATATACATAAAAATAATAAATAAATATTAAGACCTAACCAGACGGGAGCCCTCGACAGGGGAGACCAGACGGCCGAGGTTAGGGCGACAGGGAGAGAAACCGACGGACGATGCGGGCTGTATCGAGGAGCACCGCCTTCTGCATTTGAGCTCGGAGCGGTCCGCCACGGAGTCCCAGTCGCCTCAGATGTTCAGCGAGGCTGACTGGGATTAACCCATTCGCAGAAACAACTATAGAATAATTTCAGTGGGCACCCCACCCCACATGTCGGTCACCGCGAGCCAGGTCCAGATATTTCGTCTTTTGTCTGTTTCGGCTTTCACGAGGTTCTCGTCATACGGGATGGTAATGTCCACCAAAATATCCTTGACTGTGCCCGGTCCATCAACACGATATCAGGCTTATTTGCCAGAATCGTCCTGTCCGTGATGATGGGCCGGTCCCAATAGAGCCTGGCGCGGTCATTTTCGAGCACGGCCTCCGGAGAGTACTTATAGTAAGGCAATTTCCGTCCGACGAGATCGTATTTAAGAGCGAGCTCCTGATGTAAAATCCTGGCTACTAGGTTGTGCCTATGCAGATAGATTATTATTATTATAGGGTATTTGTTATATTTTCTCGTCTGGTTGGGTTTTTATATACATAAAAATAAAAATACATAAAAATAATAAATAAATATTAAGACCTAACCAGACGGGAGCCCTCGACAGGGGAGACCAGACGGCCGAGGTTAGGGCGACAGGGAGAGAAACCGACGGACGATGCGGGCTGTATCGAGGAGCACCGCCTTCTGCATTTGAGCTCGGAGCGGTCCGCCACGGAGTCCCAGTCGCCTCAGATGTTCAGCGAGGCTGACTGGGATTAACCCATTCGCAGAAACAACTATAGAATAATTTCAGTGGGCACCCACCCCACATGTCGGTCACCGCGAGCCAGGTCCAGATATTTCGTCTTTTGTCTGTTTCGGCTTTCACGAGGTTCTCGTCATACGGGATGGTAATGTCCACCAAAATATCCTTGACTGTGCCCGGTCCATCAACACGATATCAGGCTTATTTGCCAGAATCGTCCTGTCCGTGATGATGGGCCGGTCCCAATAGAGCCTGGCGCGGTCATTTTCGAGCACGGCCTCCGGAGAGTACTTATAGTAAGGCAATTTCCGTCCGACGAGATCGTATTTAAGAGCGAGCTCCTGATGTAAAATCCTGGCTACTAGGTTGTGCCTATGCAGATAGATTATTATTATTATTATTATTATTATAGGGTATTTGTTATATTTTCTCGTCTGGTTGGGTTTTTATATACATAAAAATAAAAATACATAAAATAAAACAAATAAAGTACTTTAAAATATATACGTTATAAACTCATAAAAATACATAAAAATAATAAATAAATATTAAGACCTAACCAGACGGGAGCCCTCGACAGGGGAGACCAGACGGCCGAGGGTTAGGGCGACAGGGAGAGAAACCGACGGACGATGCGGGCTGTATCGAGGAGCACCGCCTTCTGCATTTGAGCTCGGAGCGGTCCGCCACGGAGTCCCAGTCGCCTCAGATGTTCAGCGAGGCTGACTGGGATTAACCCATTCACAGAAACAACTATAGGAATAATTTCAGCGGGCACCCCAATCTCACATGTCGGTCACCTCGTGAGCCAGGTCCAGATATTTCGTCTTTTTGTCTGTTTCGGGTTTCACGAGGTTCTCGTCATACGGGATGGTAATGTCCACCAAAAATATCCTTGAATGTGTCCGGTCCATCAACACGAAATCAGGCTTATTTGCAAGAATCGTCCTTTCCGTGATGATGGGCCGGTCCCAATAGAGCCTGGCGCGGTCATTTTCGAGCACGGCCTCCGGAGAGTACTTATAGTAAGGCAGTTTCCGTCCAACGAGATCGTATTTAAGGGCGAGCTCCTGTTGTAAAATCCAGGCTACTAGGTTGTGTCTATGCAGATACTCAGAGTTAGAAAGCATGGAACAACCGGAGATGACATGCCGAAGCGACTCCCAGGATGGTGACAAGCTCGACAGATGTCGATGGTACCATCCCTTAGGATGTATTTCCGATAGTTGTTCGTCTTAATAACCTGATCCTGTATCGCACAGACAAAACCTTCGGTTTCCCCAAAGAGGTCACCGAAACGTAGCCAGTTGAGGGAGGTGACAGTATCTACGAACGGCTCATGTAGAACCTTGTAGAACCTCCCATGGAGCTCTTTCTCCTTCCATACGGTCTCCTGGTCGGAAACGCTCTGTACTCCTGGTCCTGCCATTGCTCGTCGGCCAAAGATAGAGCGGTAAGTCCTTTATCACTTATAACGACGTTCGCGTAGAACGAATCATCCGATTTCGCCAGAAAGTTTATTATTATTATTATTATTATTTTTATTTTTATTTGGTTAACTTTTCTCCCTTTTGTAAAATAAAAAAGAGGTAGAGTACTGGACACACGGGCATTGACCAAGTGTGGCAGTTGGAATTAGAGAAATTTAAATACCTGTTGATGAATTGAGGAATTTGCGTGTAAGGCGACATGTATTGAGAAGGACTGCTTTTGTAAAAGTGTGAGGTTGAATTCGGCATTTGAAGAATGTTGAGATTATTTTGAAGAGTTTTGGGGACTACACCAGTTGTAGATATAATTATTGGTACTATTTTGACTGTTTCAATCGACCATTGCTTTTTATTTCGGTAGCTAGGTCTATATATTTAGCCATTTTTCTGAGTAAGCCGTTATAAGGTTGTGTGTGTTACAAACTGCTATATCGATTATGAAAACTAATTTCTTAACTTTGTCTAGTATTGTTATATCCGGTCTATTGTAATGTATAGTCTTGTCGGTAATAATTGTCCTATCCCAGTAAATTTTAAATAATTTGTTTTCTAAGACAGTACTAGGTTTATACTTGTAATAAGCTATTTTTTAGGTACGAATGAATGTCTGTGAGCAAGATTTTGGTGAATGATTGAAGCAACTTGATCATGTCTATGTTTGTAATCTGTTTGAACTATAGATTTGCAAGCACCGATAATATGTTGAATTGTTTCTGTGCTACTTTGGCATCGTCTGCATAGATCGGTGAGTAGGTTAGGAATGTGAATAATGTGTTTTGATAGTTACGTGTGTTTATGACTTGATCCTGGATAGCAATCACAAAGGCTTCCGTCTCCGGGAAGAGCTCCCCTTTCCGCAACCATTTGTTCGACGCTTGCATGTCGACATGTGTCTGATTTAAATCGGCAAGGTGCCTTCCGTGTAGGGATTTTTGTGACCACTTATCTATTTTCTGCTGTTTGCTTAATATTTTTGGTTGAAAGTCTCTGTCGTTTAAATTAAGAGGAGTTATTTTCTTGTCTATATCTATTATGTATTTGTGTAATTGTGATTGTTCAGCTTTCTTATAGAAATATTTGCGTAATTTGTTGATGAGGTTATTGTGTAAATTTTGTATGTCGACAAAACCCCTCCCCCCATCTTGACGCGGTAATGTGAGACGTTGAGTGCACGATCTCGGGTGGAGTTTTCTGTTTGCTGTCATGTGTGTATTTATTGTACGCTGTAGTTTAATTAAATCAGTTTGGGACCAATTTATAATACCAAAGGAATATGTAAGAATTGGTATTGCGTATGTGTTTAAGGCCTTTGTCGTATTTCGTGAATTAAGTTGGGTTCTCAAAATTTGGTTTATTCTAGTTTTAAATTTTTTTTGTTAAATCTAATTTTGCTTGTTTTTGATTGATATGTTTGGCCTGATGAAAACCTAAGTATTTATAAGTGCTATGTTCGTCCATGGGCTCTATTTGTTCACCAGTATCAAGCAGATAAGAAGTATTTTGAGATTTTCCACGGACAATTGAATGTATTTTGCATTTATCAACTCCGAATTGCATTTTGATGTCTTTGGAAAATAATTGTGTGATATCTGCTAGTTTTGAAAGTTCGGTGTTATTGGTTGCATAAATTTTGATGTCATCCATATACAGTAAATGTGTGAGCGTATGAAATGAATTATTAAGTTTTAATTTAAATCCTATATTAGTGTTGTTCAGCAATTCAGACAAGGGGTTAAGGGCTATACAAAACCATAATGGGCTAAGAGCGTCTCCTTGAAATATACCTCTTTGTATTTTAATTTCGGGGGTGGTTAAAGTCTTGTTATTTATTAATTTAAGTTTAGTCTTCCATTGAAGCACTATCTTGTTTAAGAATGAAATCAGATTAGGGTGTACTTTGTAATGTTTTAGTACGTAAATTAACCAGCTATGAGGGACAGAATCAAATGCTTTTTTATAATCAATGTACATTGTGTGAATATTTCTATTTCTAGTTTGTGATTGTTTCATTGCAATTTCGTCAATTACCAACTGTTCTTTACATCCCTGGCTATTTTTCCTACATCCTTTTTGTTGTTCTGCAAGAATATTGTATCGTTCTAAGTGTTCGTATATTATGTCACTAATGCAGCCAGTAATAATCTTATATATGGTTTGTAGGCAGGTGATGGGTCTGTAATTTTCGGGATTTTTTAAGTTTTCACCTTTTGGTAGCATATAAGTTATTCCATTTGTAACGAAGGTTGGCATTAATTGTGGTGTCTGTATGAATTGGCAAATGTGACTGTGGATAGGTGGATGAGTACAAGTGAACTTTTTGTACCAATAATTATGTATATTGTCGGTGCCCGGTGCCTTCCAGTTGTGTGTACGTTTGATGATTTTAATGAAAGTGTTTACTGAAATGTTATTAACATCCATTTGGTTAATATGAGCTGTGTTTGCTGTTTTGTCCAACCAATTAGCTTCAATATTATGTTGGACAGGATTTTCCCAGATGTCTGACCAATATTGTTTTAAGCTTTGTAGTGAGGGAGATTCACTGGTATTAGTTTGTTGACGGTGGCCTAGCGTTCTATAGAATTGTTTCTCATTATTTATAAATGTTGTGTTTTGCTGTTTTCTTTTAGTACAAGTTAAATATCTTTTAGTCTATTTGAAACTGCGTTTAATTTTTGTTTAAGTGTGTCGAGAAAATGTTGTAGTTCTGTGTTAGGTTCTTCATGTCGAGAATGATATTTATATTTTACCTTTATGTCTTCTACAGTCTTTTGTATTTTTGGTTTCTATTTCCTAGAATGTATTGTGTTAATCTCCTATTTCCAATCTATATTTTTCAATTCTATTTTCCAATCTCCTTTGCCAATTAAGTTTTCTGTTTCGAAGTTTATTGTTTATAGTTTCCTCTTTGTTAAACCTAGTGCTGTTATAAGTGGCAGCAGTGAAGGCTGCTGAATATATTATAGTGTGCAATGAAGTAAAATCTAAGTCGTTGTTGATGTGTTTTGGAAGAATAACATTATTCAAATGAGATATAATTTGAGCAAATTTACGCGATGATTTTGTTTCGGGATGTATGGTCTTACTTCTGGGTCAATATTTTGAATCGGGCAAGAGCATTGTTAAATTCTATTTCGATTTTATTTATTTCTATGTAATTTTGGGAATGGGGCAGGTCACTATTATTTTCAGTGTTTGATAATGTTGGTGTTTCGGTGAGTGTTAATGTACTGTCTAATATATTATTATTATTATTATTATTATTATTATTATTATTATTATAGAGTATTTGTTATATTTTCTCGTCTGGTTGGGTTTTTATATACATAAAAATAAAAATACATAAAATAAAACAAATAAAGTACTTTAAAATATATACGTTATAAACCCATAAAAATACATAAAATAATAAATAAATATTAAGACCTAACCAGACGGGAGCCCTCGACAGGGGAGACCAGACGGCCGAGGGTTAGGGCGACAGGGAGAGAAACCGACGGACGATGCGGGCTGTATCGAGGAGCACCGCCTTCTGCATTTGAGCTCGGAGCGGTCCGCCACGGAGTCCCAGTCGCCTCAGATGTTCAGCGAGGCTGACTGGGATTAACCCATTCGCAGAAACAACTATAGGAATAATTTCAGTGGGCACCCCACCCACATGTCGGTCACCTCGTGAGCCAGGTCCAGATATTTCGTCTTTTGTCTGTTTCGGCTTTCACGAGGTTCTCGTCATACGGGATGGTAATGTCCACCAAAATATCCTTGACTGTGCCCGGTCCATCAACACGATATCAGGCTTATTTGCCAGAATCGTCCTGTCCGTGATGATGGGCCGGTCCCAATAGAGCCTGGCGCGGTCATTTTCGAGCACGGCCTCCGGAGAGTACTTATAGTAAGGCAATTTCCGTCCGACGAGATCGTATTTAAGAGCGAGCTCCTGATGTAAAATCCTGGCTACTAGGTTGTGCCTATGCAGATACTCAGAGTTAGAAAGCATGGAACAACCGGAGATGACATGCCGAAGCGACTCCCAGGATGGTGAAAAGCTCGACAGATGTCGATGGTACCATCCCTTAGGATGTATTTCCGATATTTGTTCGTCTTAATAACCTGATGCTGTATCGCACAGACAAAACCCTCGGTTTCCCCAAAGAGGTCACCGAAACGTAGCCAGTTGAGGGAGGCGACAGTATCTACGAACGGCTCATGTAGAACCTTGTAGAACCTTCCATGGAGCTCTTTCTCCTTCCACACGGTCTCCCGGTCGGAAACGCTCTGTACTCCCGGGTCCTGCCACTGCTCGTCGGCCAAAGATAGAGCGGTAAGTCCTTTATCACTTATAAAGACGTCTGCGTAGAACGAATCATCCGATTTCGCCAGAAAGTAATTACGGAGGCTGCACACCTCGCGATTGTGCATGGTGAGAGCGCTTAAAAGCCCCTCCCGCCATGCTTCCGCGGTGGTACATAGCCTCATTACTGACGACCTTGGATGATGCATCCTGTGAGACGTCATAGTGGTGCGGACTTTTCGGTCCAGGGCGTTAAGGTCAGTTTGAGTCCACCTGAGTATGCCGAAGGTATAAATCAGACTGGCATGACCCAGCCGTTAAATGCGCGCGCCTTATTCACTCCCGACAAATAGCTGTTAAGCACTTTTGTCAGGCGTGCAAAACACTTCGCTAACCGACTGTTTCATGCCAGCCTCATCGACACCCAAGTTTTGTGACATACCCAGGTATCGGTATGTATCAGACTCGGAAAGGGTCCGTATGTTGACGGGCATAGCCAAGTCTATGCCCTCGGTGTTAGTGACCTTGCCCCTTTCAACATGGATAGCCGCACACTTATCCGTCCCGAGCTCCATTCTGATAGAATTGCTAAAATCACAGGTGATTCTAAGCAATTCCATCAAATGGGAGCGGCTGGAAGCGAACAGCTTGAGGTCATCCATGTAGAAAGATGGGTCACCCTAGTCCCCTCCCTTCCGAAGTTGAAATCCTCCCCGATCCCTCCAGTAGCGTGCTGAGAGGATTCAGGGATAGGCAAAACCATATTGGACTCAAACAGTCGCCCTGGAAAATACCCCGTCGTATCCTAATCCGGTGTTCCGCAGCCGTCATTCGCTCACCTAGATGACAAAGGGTCGTACTCCATCGCCCCATACAGTACCCGAGGAAGTCTCTTACTGTATCGTCCACTTTGTACAGTTCAAGGACCCTCATAAGCCATGTATGGGGCACCGAGTCGAACGCCTTTCTGTAGTCTATCCAGGCAGCAGAGAAGTTCCGACGGTTGCGTTTAACCACCTTGCCGATGTCCGCGTCGATGAGGAGCGGTTCCTTGGTGCCACGACCACCGCCTCGACATCCATTCTGAGCACGCGAGATGATCCTATTCACATTAATGTGCCGGGTGATTCTCGTGCTCAGAATAGATGTCAGTGTCTTATAAATGGTGGGCAGACACGTGATGGGGCGGTACTTACTCGGGTCTGTGGTAGCCTGATCTTTTGGAACCAAATGTGTGACTCCAGCAGTAAAGAGTCTAGGAGCGACTTCTGTTCGAGAGCTTCTTGAAACTGTCTGGCGAGCACAGCGTGGCACACCACGAACCCCTTTAGCCAGTAGTGATGCAGCCCGTCGAGCCCCGGACTTTTCCAGTTCGGGGCTCTACGGACCGCCTCAGCTACGTCTTCAGGTGTTATGACGACGGGGTCCATGGGTGTAATATCTGCACTCTGTCTCGCCACGATTTCCATCCAGGAACCCTCGCTGTGGTTTGCGGGCTCTGACCACAGGCTACGCCAGAAGGTGACAATGTCAGCCTGATCAGGTCCTTGGCCCGCCCCTCCAGTTTCTGAGCGCTCCAACGATTTATAGAGTCTCTTTTGATCACTTTGAAAGAGACGATTCTGGTTATACCGCTTTGACCTCTCGGTATACCGCCTTATCCGTTTCCCCCAAGCTGCAATTTTTTGCTTCAGGTCGTCTATGCGTTCCGTCAGCTTTTGCGTTATACCTGGCTGAGACAGGTTAATATTAGTCCCAGCGAACGCCATCCTTACGGAGCGCACAATCCTCGGCCTAATATTGCCTGACCTGAAGCTTATCAGCCTGCCAATGAGGGTCCTTGCCTCTGAGATACGTTCCTCGATTCTCCGTCTCCACGCTGGGATAGCACTACTCTGCTTAGTAGCGCGTCCAGCTGTGGGAAGTTTGACGCCGATAATACGGCAGACTGCCAATGCAGCGCCAAAAGAATGGAGTCCGTATCGCAGAGGTCCCGGCTGGTTTCCAAAAGGTACTCAGGATCGGGTTCAATTGCGCTTGCTTAAAATTATACGGGGGAGTCGTGGTCGGCTTTCGAAAGGCTTTTCGCGAGTTTCCTTAACCGCCTCTTCCAATATGCTCCTCATTTGCTCTGCATCTTGGGCGACTGTTCCCCCCTCGTCTGAATCTACGGTAACAAGAAGGTCCATGGCAGCATCCACACCTGCACGTGTTGCACTTTGTGGAGCGGCATCCTCTATCACCGCATTTTCATTCGAAGACGGAACAGCCTCACGTCTTAGTCGTTCGAGTTCGGCATCATCGAAAATTTTCGAACGGATGATATACCGAACTCGGTCTGCAAGGTTTTGCTCGGTGACAGTAACAGTAGGCTCGAGCTCAGCAAAGAAGCGATGCATCCTAGCCCGATATGCAAATCCTCCGGTTTCTTCCCTTTAGCTCTAAAGTACGCCTGCAATGCGTTCATATTCATATTCTCCGTCCATCGCATGCGGCGTACTCCACCAGTGGCGGGTGCCAATTGCTGATTCCAGAGGACCCTGCTGACACCAAGCCAACTGGTGGGGATGATGGATGCGGGTGGAGCTGGATGGTCGTGCTGCCCCCGCTCGGCTGGCGGCCCGCATGCTGCCGCGTCCAGCGCCAGCTCCAGACGCGCCCTGGCGGCCCCCAGGCAGCGGCCCTAAACGCATTCTCTTGTATTCCATCATCCATTTATGGGGCGTCATTTAACGGAAGACGCCCCAGACCGGCACCGTTTAATGCAGCGGGAGGCCATATGCACAGACGGGCCTGTGCACCCTCAAGTATTTTGAGACACGGGGCTAACATCTCATGGCAAGGTGCTGAATTATTATTATTATTATTCTTATTATTATTATTATTATTATTATCTGAGAGTCGACATCACGCTGTTAAAAAAATTAAAGTCCTTCTGTATATGTAATGGCAATTGAATCTTTTATTAATAGCAAACATCTGTAACCGTCACGATAACTGAATGGTTGGGTGATGAAGTTCCGAGTTCGATCCCCAGGTGGTAGAGTCGTAACAATGGGTTATTTCAAAACTTATGTACGATTTTAGCGTCGGCTTGAACATAAAGATGGCGACAGGTTCACCACCAGTCACGTAGTCCCAGAAATTTCTTTGGTGTCAGGCAGTTCGAAAGGTCTTAATTGCCTGGAACACTGACTGTCCCATTATTGGGAACGGCGTGAAGATATTTTTTTAAAAGAACTTGCGTGATAATATAATTGAGACAATCATCCTTACCGAGACTGCTTTTTTTTTTTTTTGATAACCATGGAGGAAATGTTTTATGCACGAACGTTCCTTGGCCGGGAGGCCACCGAAACGAACAGTGTCGGGCTCGAATCTCAGAAGGAGAAGCATACCGACTAAAACCATCCACGGGATGCTGTTGGCCCGGAGGCCTTTACAGCTTCGTCTAAGGAGACTTGCGAGGAGAGGCTCGCAAGTTAGAGTTGAAGACAATAATGGCTGCTGCTGCGAAGCGCTGCGTCCCCTGGAACGAAAGAGATGACTTCCGACATGGGGGAGGGGCCATGCGATCCGAGGGCCCCAGTTGGTTTGGAGGAAAATCTCCTCTCGGATCGCCTTGTGTTAACCTTTAATGACGACTACGACCACGAGAGGGTCTCGTGCTAGCCGTGAAATTACGACGATGGCGAGGTTGTGTAAGCCGCAGAACGCGGCTTGTGTCTGTATGTGTGCGAAAGTACGTAGGGGGCGGGGCCTCATACGCATTGTTGACACGGGTGATTGCGTCATCATCGTCTATGATGACGCATTTCGGGCGCCTCAATTGAGGTGGAGTATCGCGCGCGGGTGTGTAATTCCCTAACGCTGCCACTAGCGGATTTGTATGTAAGTTCATCCTATCGAAGTAGTCGATGGAGAACTTTTAAATAGCGCTGCCATTGTAGGCAGTTTGAGATCGCGATGCAGATCTACATTCCGCATATATGCGGGAGCGCCGGTTGCGCGGCGCATAAATCGGTTTTGAATCACTTGGAGTGAGTTCAAACGTACTTTGGGAACGTGCGCGAATACTATACTGGCGTATGACATGACGGGTCGTACGAAAGTTGTGTATAGGCGTATTTTGTGTTTTAGCAGCATTTTGCTGCGGCTATATGTAAGGTTAAAGAGGCGGCCGGATATGAAGGCCGCTCTATCCCTGACAATTTTAATATGTTTCTTGAAGTTCAGTCTACGGTCTAAGGTGACTCCAAGATATTTTACTTCTGACACCCAGGGAATGGGTTTGTCGAAGAGGGTTATTTTACTGAATCTGTTAGGGCGATTCGAGGTTTTGTGATTCCTGCTGAACAAGACCGCGTTGCTCTTTTCAGGATTTATATCGATCCTCCATTTCCTAAACCACTCGCTTAAGACGGTGGCCGCGGCTTGGAGGCGAATGTAGATTCTCGATGCGTTAAGATCCGCAGAGTATAGAGTGGTATCGTCGACGAATAGGGACAATTCTACCTTTTATTTGGGTCTTTTGGGATATCGCTCGTATAAAGCGTGTACAGTGTGGGCGAGAGGACCGAGCCTTGCGGAACGCCGGCTTTAAGTCTCTGCTGGAGGACAGAGTGCCTCGACTTTGTAGCGGAAGGTGCGATTCGACAAGTAGGCTTGTATGATGTGCACAAGTCTGTCTGACATACCGTAGTTGTATAGCTTGTATATCAAGCCATTGTGCCAGACTTTGTCGAACGCTTTCGCGACATCGAAGAAGAGTGCTCCTACCTTATATTTGGGGTTATCATTTAGGCGCTCGAGTATGTGCTCCGTGAGGCGGTGCACTTGCTGAACGCATGAGTGCTTAGCTCTAAAGCCAAACTGCTCATCAGGAATGACATTTAGTGACTGAGCGCTGTCCTTGAGGCGGATCAGAATTATGCGCTCGTAGATTTTCCCCAGTGCGCTGAGGAGACTGATGGGCCTATAGCTAGAGGCCTGTTTTTTCGGTTTCCCGGGTTTATGGATCCCTATTACGTGGGCTTCTTTCCAGGAGTCTGGAAGGTGCAACTTGTGAGAAGGGCATTGAAGATTGCTACTAATAGTAATAGCAATGAATTTGGGAGAGTTTTAACTAACCTATTTGAGATGCCGTCGGCTCCTGGAGCCTTACGTACCTTTAGGTTTTAATTATACCCTTAACCTCTTCGAGTGAGGTAGGCGGGAGAGGTTCACCCGTTAGTGGCTGCGTCATTTTCCGCGATACGAAGTCGTCCACATTCTGAATGTGTGCGGGATCTGTGGGTTGCGTGCTTGGAGAGCACTGACTGAAGCTGTCGGCTAAACATTCGGCTTTTTCCCTATCGTCAAAAGCTATAGAACCGTCGGGACTGACCAGGGAGGCATAGATACGACAGAGTCGGACTTCATCGACCTCGCCAACTGCCAGTAGGCAGTGTGCGAAGGCGTGATGTCCGACATTAGCTTGTCCCATCTTTGCCCCTCAACTCAGCCATGCGCTGTTTAACCTCCCTTTGAGTTGGCGCATCCTAACGCGGTTTGCGTCAGTCCTATACCTGTCGTATGCCCTACTGCCGTATAGCATTTTTCTCTCTCAACAGCTGTCTGAGCTCAGCAGGCAACTCAAAGCGGCGGTCGTTTGCCGCTTTGACCCGCCTGAAGGATACACTGACGGCGGTTTTAGGTGAGAGGTGAGATGAACGACGGCGGCAAGTGCCGTGTCTTTATTATCAATGACCTCCGGTATGTTTGCTAACTCCGGGAATCCGTAGACTCGAGGTATTTCTCGAGTTTACGCCAGTCTGTCACGGTTTTGGTCAAAGTGACCTCTGCGTGCGGCTGCCCTAGCTGCATTATGACCGGTCGGTGGTCTGAATTAAGTTCGTGATGAACTTCTATTTTCGCAAGAGGTAGCAATATATTCTTTAAGAGAGCTATATCGAGAATGTCCGGATTATGGTTCCTCTGCGCGGGTATTCTAGTTGGCTCGAGGGACCTATAATGTCAAAGTTTAGGTTCATACTTAGAGTTAGGAGGGCGAGTCCATTATTATTTTCATTTGCGGCGTTCCAAGCAGAGTGCTTGCTGTTTAAGTCTCCCGCTATTAACACCGAGTCGCTTAAATTTAGCAGTGCCTCGATGTCGCCCCTTAGAATTGTTTTCAAAGGCGGGAGATAAGCCGATATCACAGTGATGGGCTGATGGCCTGTCATTGCGATCTTACAACCGGAAGCTTCCATGTTGACAAGAGACGGAAGGTCAATTGGCACACAGTGTAGCGAAGACTTGAAATAGATCAACGTGCCGCCCCGCGAGCAGAATGGTCGTTTCTAACTAAGCGATAGTTAGCTATCTTCGGGTCGCGTATGCTAGACTTGAGTAGGGTCTCCTGTACTAACATTATGTCTAGTTGATGGACTGAGACAAATTCCCTAACTTCGTCCATCTGTTTTTTTAAGCCGTATGCGTTGAAGAAGCCGACAGCTAGTGATTTAGGTTTAGTTCTTTCGCTTATGTTTGTGTCGTTCATAATGGGCGAGACAAAAATAAATGAAGAATTATTGGCGGGAGGGGGACCTCGGGAAGTGAACGAGTCACTTTTTACTTACTAAGTTTTGGAGCTCTTCGTAGATGGAAGAGTGCCCGTTATGGCCTTTAGCAGGTCCATTGGGTCGTTAGCCTCGCGTGTTTTACGGGCGAGGGCCCGGATTTCGCCATATTAATGGCACCTAAAATTTGGAGGACCTGTTGAAGGTCAGCCATGTCCGATACGGTTGTTGGATCGGACTGAGAGGTCTTAAGCGCAGGCTTTGTGCTCTGCGGTTTAGGGACAGCAGGGACCGCGTCTTTCGACGCTGTAGTCTTTCTCGCCATTTGTGGGGTTACACCCACGCATTTGCGGGAATGGGAGCTGGTACCAGCTTCTCTGTTGGTGGAGCCTTCTTTGACGCCCGGTTGCGTTTCCCATTCGGGGCTTTAGGGCATCCGCGATAGTTCGCGGGTGCCCTCAGTCACGCACAGGACGCAACTAGGTTTTACCAGACTCCCTGGTGATGGCGCACCAGAGGTGATGTGATCACCTAAGCATTTCACGCACCGTGGGTGCGCGAAGCTATGCCGAGCTGAGTGCCCATAGATCTGGCATCTATGGCACTGGCCGATCGTTTTCCGCTTGTGCGGAGCCTCGACGGTGATGCCCTCGAGGTCAAGGACCGTCTTTATTTTAAAGATTTTGCTACCCTCAGGATTAGCCTCAAGGTGAACCATGACCATGTCATGGTTCACCTTGGTCCTCAGGTTGAACATCCTAAAGACGTTCAATACCGGAAGACCGGCAGACAGAAGGTCCTTTTGGACTTTCTCCGGCTGTATTCCCCGAGGAATACCTTTAATTACAACCCGGAGGATGCGGTCCTCCTCCAGCGCGTAGGTATGAAAACCTACTTTATTAATTTGGAGCCACTTGGTAAGGGCTCTGTGGGCCGTCGGTGTGTCCACTGACACAACGATTGAGTCCTTCATGGGCTTTGCCTTAGAGAAGTGGATGTGCTTCTCCCTAAGCGCATCCGATATGGACGACCACTTTGCGCCTTCCTTGATAACTATCGGGGGAGGCTTTTTAGGACTTTTTGAGGGTGTCGCTGCCGTGTCCATGGGGACAGCGGCGGAGGCGGTTTTAGTTGCGGTAGGCGCGGCTTTAGTAGAGGAGGCGCTCGCGGGCGCCTTCTGGGACTTGCCCTTCTTCTTTCGGGCCGGGGCTGCCGCGACCACCTTGCTAGGTGGGCGGGCGCCTTCGGAATCCGAAGAGTCCCTACTTTTCGGGGCGCGCTTTCGTTTGCCCTTTACGACGGTGAAGCCGTCGTCTGAATTTTCGCGTTCGACCTCGGTCAACGCTCTATCGACATGGAAGAGTCAGAGGACTCAGCCATGTCTGAACTTTGCACCTCCCTCGAGAGGGAGGATGCGCGAGAAGACGCACGGGATGAGGCGCGCGAGTTGCACGGTTTTAGAACAGCTCGTGCCGCTGTTTGGTTCGCCAAAAAATTGGCGAGAACGGGCGGAGGTACGGCGGGGCCTGAGGGGCCCGCGGTAGCCGCCTGGGGCGCGGGTGCCGGAATGGCAGTACATTGCGGGGCGCTTACGCCCGTGATAAGGTTTAATCCCGCGGGGGTTGAGTCCCGCCGGTGGGTTTAAACCGGTGGCAGTAGAAGCCGCCTTCGAGGCCGACCGTGTATAACTGTGCCCGGATCCACGGTCGGGTAGTGCTCCGCCAGGAAACGGAGGATGCCCTCCCGGGCTAACTTAATTTGGTCCATATTGGACCAAGCCTTACCCTATGCCTACGTCTCTCGGCCCGCAGGCCGGAGAGGTGTGTGCACAGTGTAGTGTGAACTTACTCCGACTGCTCCGCTTTCTGCTGCTGCACTGCACTGTCGACACAACACAACACAACCTAAAGCACAACTATCGAGAGACGGGGGACCCGCTAGTTGCGGGGCCCGATCACGACGCGAAACGATCACTTCCCGGAACTCTGACGATCAATCAGGAATCCCAGGTAGACGATCGTAACAAAGAACAATAGCAGGGCCGTAAAGGCCCGGTCGCAGGTAATAAATTTCGCCCAACGACACCCAATCCCGGCAAAGTGATTAGCCGCTCAAGCAGGTAGCTGAGCCACACGTGTGCACGGGACGAGAGCGCGATCGAGACTGTGTCATAAGCTCTGGAGCTAAGGAGCACGTCCATTTTAACCGAGACTGCTGCCTGACAACTTCCTTACATGACGCGTATTCTGACTATGACGAAAATATACTTAATACAAACGGTAACAATATAATTTAACTTTATTTTAACAAAAAAATAAAATAAAGTTAAATTATATTTTAACAATTCAGTTCCGTTTTATATTTTTAAAACAAGTATTATCTCTGACCTGAAGCAACGATACTGCTTTCGCTTGTACGTTGTAAAAATAAATGCAATTTCAAACTTTCATAGAGCGTAATGTTTCCTATTAACTGCATGCGGTCACAAAGCGCTGTAATAAATATTTGCCATTTTATTCAAACTCTCTCTTTTACAATGTACAAAGTTTTGTACAATGTTATTTTATTGTTAGTAACAGATATAAGTGTATCAATTATTAAAAACATTTTCTTACTAAAATGAAAAAAATGGTACATAAATTATCAGTATTCTGTACTAGAAATGTCAAACAAAATTACTAGACTATATAGACGAAGGAGGGAAAAATTTACTTGTTAAATGTTGTTTGTAGGGTCTTATTAAATAGAAAATTTATTTAATAGAGAAAGAATTTAACGCCTCAAAGATCAGATCACTACCAGTAAGATTATTTCTACAATCATTTTTACATCTTAACGTAACCGTGTGGTAAAGGGAGAAAGAATATTGGCATTCCCTTTCTTCCCGTGGGTGTCATAAGAGGCGACTAAAGTAAACAGCCTTGAACATCGTTATGGCGACTCATTGATGGCGGGATAACATCTCTAAAAATATCAGACCAAAATAATCAGACCGTAGATGGAGTGCGGCGTCTAAGGTGCGAGGTGTCTGATGCTGCGATCGCCAATCCGCTTGCCACGCGTAGTTATTGTGGCAAATCTTCCCTACGGAAGAGGCCTATGACCTGCAGTGGACTTTAATAGGCCACACCATAGGGTATGTTTATCTTAAAGAATTTTCCAAATACAGGAGGAGGATAGAGGTCAAGACATTTACGACCTTTTCACCTATCTTTTACTGAACCCTATTGGGGATAACGTAACAGTTGATGAGCCTATTACCGTCTTAGTATTGACACCAATGGTAAATTGAGCATTCAGTTTGATTACAAAAATGATTGCCCTTAGAGGTACCTGAACTGTACACTGATACATAAATATATAGATAGGGACAACATTACAAACATTGCCGTGATCCCAAAGTAAGCAGCTTAAGCCCTTGTATTATGGAATCAGAAACAAGGAAAGTACCATAAACATCCAGACCCGAGAAAATTTAGAAAAAGTGTTATCTACATTGACATGATCGGGAATCAAACCTGAGACCTTAACAGTGTTTTATTGCCCATAAAATGTAAATTTTGATGTTTTTAGGTTTTTTAGATTTTCCGATATCCAAGATTTCAATCACCCTGCCCTCGAGGCTAAGTGTCAGAAGATCTAATCCCGAGAAAAATATTTGTGTGATGAATATGTATTTTCGTACTCGGGACATGGATGTTAATATGTATGTATAAATTTTGATATAAGTAAACACATTTTTGTAATTTTGTTGGTCTGCTGGTTTGAGCACTAACACGGCGATAGGCTCATCGTCCCTCATTTTGTCCGAAAATAATCTCCGGTAAAATGTGGATCGAAAGGACTAAACTCTCTAGATCTCTGGCTGCCACTGTATTGGAAAATGTGTTAAGTTTAAAAATAAATTACAACATAAATACTTATTTACAATGTAAAATCAACCTATGAAGGGCTTACAAATTATTTTTTGTTTCCCTTTGCCCGCTGCCAAGTCGAGCAAAAGACAAGTAAACAAAGGCATAGAGCTTTTCTCGAAGAAACTTAAGGAATTTTAAAAATAACTGTAACTGCACCTTCGTTATGAGTAAAGAAGGAAAGTTTAAGCGAAACTTTATCTCATAATTTAAAGTTTATTTTACAATGCACTCATTCATTCAATTCTTAGTTGTTCGATATTCAAAGTTTTCAAATATTTTTTTCAGAACAAAGATTAAACCTTGAAATCTTGCATATACTATTTATTACAATATAAATAAATTAATTAAATATCTTCACACAATTCTCAATACAGTAATAGACAACGGTCCAGACGATTAAGTACTTACGACCCACTTTCCACCGAAGACATTTTTTGGACAACGTGACAGGTGCTGAACCCCTTCGCCTTCTTTATATCCAACCGAACGATATAAATCCTACGAATTTTTTAGAAAAAACCCATTGATACGAGCCTTGGGGATCGAATTCGGGTCTCTTAACTCTAATTCTGATCGCCCAACCACTCAGCTAATATGCCTAAATCTGCAATATAATTATTGCAATATCATACTAAAGACAATACAATTACTATAGTTCAAATTGAGAACCTAATAGCCGAGTTCATAGTGAGCCTGCCTTCAAATCTGAGGGTTAAGGGTTCGAATCTATAAGAGTTTGGAGTTCGAGGTAGAGGAAACCAATTGTTATTTTAGTGTCCGTTAATATTCATCTACAGATATTCATATATACATATAAACATGAATATATGTCATTCATATTCATCACACAAATGTTTGCCAATAGTTGTATTTAAACTCTAAACCATTTGCTTCGAAGGCATGTCACTACTAAATAGGCTATCGGGTCGTCTATCTACTTACCTTATTTGGTTACATCAGCTATGTTATTACGTGTAATAAGAAAGCCCTCATAAAGAATTTTTGTTGAATTTTAAACGACTTAATTCACGCACAACATTTAACTTCTAATCAGAGTGAACTAATATTATCAAATTTCTCAAACACTTCTGTTGTGTAGGATAGTGAAGTATGTTACGTGCTAATTAGTGTGTGTACGGAACAGTTTATTATTAATCATGCAGCGTTCACCACCAAATCAAGATAAATATTATTCTTCAAACCCTGACCTACCAACAGCAGCGAATCGCGAATCTTTTGTTAACTTACGTAAACGAAAGCAGCAACGAACAAATTTTGAAGATCGCTGAATTATTATTATTTAAACGAACAATTCAGCTCATGGAAAAACAACTTGGATCTTACTATCACCGATACCATAAAAAACGTGATAGATGCTGTTCTGGAGCAGCATATATGTAAAATAACTATGTCTATTTACGATACCTTGAATCAGTTGAATATAATATTCGTTTAGATGACATACAAAAATCTTTAACTTTCGTAAATAATAGGCAAGATTCATTTGATACCCGTTTGAAAACAGTGGAAGGAAAGTCCTCATGTATTGATGGCGTAAGTACTCAGGTGTCCTCGCTAAGTACTAAAATTAAGATAATGGAGCAACAAGCCAGACAATACAACATTGAAATCGCTAACCTACCCGAACGTCGCGATGAAAACTTAATTAAACTATTGGAAAACATTGGCAGTGTTATCAAACATCCGATAAACCCTTCCGACATCGTGTCAGCCCATCGTATGCCGCATATAGATAAAAAGAATACACACCCAAAAAACGTTATCGTTAGGATGACGTCTAAAATAATTCGTAATAATATCATAACCGCCGCACGAGCGGTTAAGGGCGTTAAACTGACCAGCTATCGAATTCATGTACCCCCAAAATGTATACTTGAACGAGCATTTAACGCCGAAAAATAAATTACTTTTTCGTATTTGTCGTGAAGCAGCTAAGAACCATAAATATAAATATGTGTGGATTAAACACGGCACAATACTCGTTCGACAGACAGACACATCAGCTATTATCGCAATACGCACTGAAAACGATGTTCAGAAAATCAAATCTTAAAGTATTAATTATAATATTTTTAAGTATACCATTTAAAATAACTGTCATCAAAAATGTTGTTTGTATTAAATTAGTGTCTTGTTTGCGTAACAATGTTTTAACATATTGGTCGGGGGTAGTATTGAACAGTTTTGCTAATTACGTCAATGCAGGCATATACTGTTACTTATCTATTGAACCTTGTAAACCTGTAATGTTTGTTAAGATATTCTCGGAATGTAAACAATTGTTGTCGAAAAATTTTATAGCAGTGTATTTAGGACATTGGTTTTCTTCTATTTATTTTTACATATTGTACCTATTATCCATTTATCATAATAGTTTATAATACGTGGTAGCGGACTTAAAAATGCGTGGTTATTAATATAATACTGTGTGGATCTTTTGTTTGTATTTATCTTGTGGCAAATATGTCTTCTCGTACATGAATTTCTTGGACATAGGTAGCATCATGAGTGACATTGTTGTTTACAATAAAAAAAACATAATAACGTATATATATATATATATATATATATATATATATATATATATATATATATATATATATATATATACACATACATATATATATATATATATATATATATATATATATATATATATATTTGTGTCAATATTTTTTATGAATAATTATGGATAAAAGTCAGAACTTAGTAGTTTACTATCAGAATTGTCGAGATTTGAAAACGAAATTACATACTATGAATATAAATCTTGTCGATTACGTATGACGTAATTATTTTAACTAAAACATGGCTGCACTTCGATATCACTAATAACGAATTTATTGACAGTAGGTATAAGGTGTTTAGAATGGATAGAAATCGAAAAGCGACTGGCAGGATGGACGGTGGTGGTGTGTTAGTGGTAGTATTACGCTCCCTATGTGCGATACCGGTATCCGAACCACATACTTCTAATCTATCTGGTAGTGGCGATCCTGTACTGCCAATAATAGACTACCTCATGTTAAATCTGCAAATAAGTAATAACACTCTAGTAATATGTGCCGTCTATATAATCAAGGTTTTTATGTATATAATGCATTTATAAACATATTACAAAACTATTTACATGACCCTAATGCGATCTTTGTCTTAGTGGGCGATTTTAATCTTCCTCGAATTCAGTGGAATAACACATATAAACAGCCTATCATATCTAATGACCCAATTCATTCTCGTCTTGCTAATTTTATGGTTTTTTATAACTGCAGTCAGATAAACTCAATATTAAATAAAATAACAGAATTTTTAGATTTATGTCTTACAAATATTAGGTTAGAGTGTAGGTTAGAGCCCACACCATCGTCCTTGATACCCTGTGATGATTTTCACCCACCATTTTTAATATACATCCCTATTCAAAATAACTTCAAATGCCTGGACAGTACGTCATATATAAAATATTGTTACCAATATGCAGATTATAACATCATAAACGATGAATTATCCAACACGGATTGGGCCGCTTTATTCCTAAATAAAAATGTGGAAGAGATGGTTTCTTGCTTTTACGAAGTACTATACAGAATAATAAAGAGACATATACCTACTAAGATAGTCAATTATTCCTCTTACCCATTCTGGTTTACCCGCGAACTTATCCATTTATATAACAAGAAAAATCGTGCCTGGATGAACGCGAAAAAATATACAGTGAGACTTATTATAATAATTTCTCGATATATAGAAAGAAGTTTAAACTTGCGAGTAGACGTTGATATTTAAACTACTTAAGAAGGGTAGAAATAATAGGAAAAGAGGAGAGAGTAAGAAGGGTAAAAAAATTAATATAAAATATTTCTGGACTTATATAAAAAATAGAAAGTATTGCGCGGATTTTCACGGTTTACACGGACTTTCGTAAAGCATTTGACAGAGTGTATCATAAAATACTACTTGAAAAATTGGCTTTCAATGGCATAAGAGGTAATCTTTGGCGTTGGTTTAAATCATATATAACTAATAGAACGCAAAAAGTTGTATTGAAGGGCTATGTATCTAATTAGAAACCCGTCACGTCTGGAGTACCGCAAGGTTCCATTATAGGTCCCTTCTTCTTTCTGTTATTTATAAATGATGTCAACAACTGTTTTAAGTTTTGTAATTTCTTACTGTATGCAGACGACCTAAAGATTTATTCGGTTATTAATAATTCAGATACTTACAAAATATTTCAGGAGGATCTTGATAATTTTTCTGCATACTGCTATGAAAATAAGCTAGAACTTAGTCTCAATAAATGTAAGAGCATAACTTTTATCAAAAAAAAGAATTAAGCCATTCTTTAAACAAATAACATAGTTAAGGATCTTGGAATTACTCTAGATTCTAAATTACATTTTGATATACATATAGAAAATATTGTTAATAAGGCGTATAAAATGTATGGCTTTGTTATTCGCTCCGGAGAATTTTTCAATGATCCTACTACATATTTGTATTTATTTAAATCGCTAGTTAGACCCCAACTAGAATATGCAGTGTCTATTTGGAATCCTATTTATTATACCTATATAAACAATATCGAAAGAGTATAAAAGAAATTTCTTTGGTATATTGACAATAAAATAAATGCAATAAAAAAAGTCTGTCTTATAAAAACTTTTTAAATGAATATAAATTGTTAGACTTAAAATCTAGACGTATTCAATTAGATGTAATGATTTTATACAATATATATCCATAACAAATTTAATTGTATTGAACTTACCAATGAACAAGATTATAAAATTCCATCAAGGCCACACATGCGATCCACGCGTAATCATGACTTATTTGCTACCGCACTATGTAGAACTAATGCTGGAGTTAGGTGTCCCATCAATCGTATGTTGTCCACTCATAACAAATTCTTCAATGAAATTGACATCTTTACCTACGGCCCCTGTATTTACAAGCATACATATGCACATGCCCACATACACACACACACACACACACACACATATATATATATATATATATATATATATATATATATATATATATATATATATATATATACATATATATATATATATATATATATATATATATATATATATATATATATATATATATATATATATATATATATATATATATATATATATATATATATATATATATATATATATATATATATATATATATATATATATATATATATATATATATATATATATATATATATACATATATACATGCCTTTATTTACTCCTTTTAGTTTTGCTGTGACCATCAGTGTTGGGTTCACAATGATATTGTCTTTTTTATCTGTGTCTCTATTGTCATTTAAAATGTATTGTTAACCTGTTTGTGGTCAATGTTAATAAATGATGAAATGAAATGATGAAAAAAATTACAGTCTTCACGCGCCGTCTCGTAACTTTTGAATTATAATATAGTAGTTTTAATATAGTCATAAATTGATTTAAGTTATTAATTAATACGAAACAAAAAATAATACACGAATGAGTCTACAATTTACGGTCATTTCTAACTTTTAAATCATAATTTAATTAACAATAATTAATAAAATAATATAAATTAAAATTCCACTAAGTGAATAATTCTAAAAGAAAGCAATTATATTCTACCAAAGCACTGGCGAGCCTTAAATATTTCAATCCCTTTTGCATGCAGTTCATGTGAACGGTATCGCTTGACCCGTTTCAAGTAAAAGCTCTAATAAAAAGCTCTATTGACTTAAACTATAAACAATGGTAACTGTACGTTTTAATTAAATTAAAAACATACAAAGAGTCTGGTTAAAAATATGATATAACTAAAAGACTTTAAAAAACTGCTTACACAAATCACGTATACTTTTTGAATTTATTCAATGGCCTCGCTCAATAACCACGTTTAGGAATAGGGTAGCAATTGTTACCCGAATATACACCTTTAAGCTTACATTTAATATTTTTTAATGTTATGTTTAATTGTGCCATAATTACCTATAAACAAGGAGTGAATCTCCAGTTTCATGATTTCTATGTATTTTTTTTCTATGACTACTTAAATGTTAATGTGTTTTATGTAATCCGCTTGAGTGGTTGAGTAATTGAGTTTATTTACTTACCTCTTTGCCTTCATACAGATTTTTCGAGCAATTTGTTCACATGGTCTTCGAAATTTAGTCTCGGCCTACCTCGATAACTTATTTACCATATTTCAATTTAGCACAACATGCGTGTCTCGACATAATACCTCAAACCATTATTTACCTTTATGATGACATTCTAGACGCTGTGTTTTGTTCAAAACAAAATAAAACGTTGAATTTCCCCGACTAGGGGAAAAGCTCAAACAATTGAAAACCCGATGCAATAGCGCCTCTATCTTATTTCTCTAGAGTATGCTCGTTGGTACGGGGAACACGTGCATTGATCTTGTAACGAATGTAAGGTACGTCGGAAAATACCGGATATACCAACCACTCCATTTCGAGGTGGCTATGGAATTGATTCATTACGCAACTTTTCCAATTTGCAATTTATGTTGTGGTCTGATATTGAATATGGTTTTGGATATTTGGTCGTTATTTTTTTAGTTGTTTGTTGTACAGTGCCTGAAACATAGTAAAGTAATATATTTATTTATTAAGCTTCATATTTTTATGAATAGGCGGACTTAATGCATGAGACATTATTTACTAGTCTACCTTTCGATGATGCAGCGATGAGATGAAGTAGGTGAAGGAAATAAATATGATAGAGACACAATTAAGTAAAATGAAATATTGGTATAATACATGAGTATAAAAAATATATACCAACATTTATACATACTTACATACACATAAAAATACATACAAATATAAACTTACACAGATATAAGTTGTATGAAAATGTATCTTCAGCCCATAACCAATACTGTGGTAGGTAGAGGTCTAGACAATTAGGTACTTGTGATTCACCTATCACTGAAAACATTTTCTGGGACAACTTTATAGGTGGTGAGCCTATCGCAGTCTTTGCATCCAAGCCAACGATATGTAACGTACGTAAGTTTTTGAAAAACTCATCGGTACGAGCCTACCACCTGGGATTGAGCTCGGATCCCTTGACTCAAAATCGGATCACCGAACCACTCAGCTAACATGGCTTTTGTTGTTTGAGTTATGTCAGTATGCAATATATTGTAGATAACAAAAGTGCTAGTTATTTTGTCATCAGACATGTATGTGTTGCTGCTCCTATCTATGTATTTATTTATATGTTTCTTAATGATTCTTTTTAATTAGTTTCTATTTAAAAAAGTCACAATAAAACTACTACACAGCAATAATGTTAACTATTATGAGTGCACTAACTCCTCAAATATGATTCCCTATGCTAGAAGGGATTTTTTCAAAATAAAAAGGAGCTCAATTGATATTTTGCTTAAAAAAACCTAATAATAAACTTAAATTGTTGAAGAAAGTAAACTCTATAGATCTTTGATTACCCTGTTATGAGTGTAACGTAACGATGTGAGACTGTAGAATTATGTTGATTTTAAATTCATCTAAAACGATCTTCATGCATTCCCAATACTCTAGTAGTTAGATACCCGAACTTATTTGGAACATCGTGACAGGTGGTGAGAGAGTCACTGTCTTAGATACCATGTCATCGATACACATCATGACTGAATAAATCGCTTAAGTACGAGTTTTCATCCCGGGATACAAGTGCACTCAATTGGTCTTCATCCTGATCAAATTGCACTCACTTAATTCAAATTCCGATCACCCAACAACTCGGCAATCTCGTTTTAAAATTTACGTTAGCCTAAAATTAAAAAAGGATACTCGTATAAAAAGTGTTAATGTAAATAAATTTTTTTTTCTACTTCCCAGAAGAACATACTGCGAGGTGATTAGGGCGGATAAAATAGAACTCAGGAGATTCTCCCATTAATTCTTCCAGTTCCATTTTATTTGATTTTCTACCGGCCTTTACCAGGGTTCTTTGCAGCCGCAATTTATAGCCTCAGTCAATTGTAAAAGTATTATCTCTCGTCCAATTGAATGATTATCTTATAAAAAAAAATTTTACTTTTCTCAACATTTAAAATTATCTTCATTTAATTAAATTGATTTTTCTAAAAGGTGTTTAATTTGTTTTTAAAGATTACCACGCCAAACGTTGTTGTTGACTTACAAATTATATTATTTTCATTATTATCTTAAAAGACTAGTAAATTCACAAGTTTTATGACAGAGTAAGCCTATATATAAATTATCATTTTAATTTTAAATAAAATAAGTTAATTTTAAACAGCTAATTTTAAATTAGTGTATATAACAATTTTTTAGTAAGGCTAATAATAACATTTTTAAGTCGAGTAAAGAGACCCGAGTTCAATCCCCAGGTAAGCTCATTCCAATGAACTTTTCAAAACTTATATACGATTTATACAGTTTGTTTGAACATAATGACGGCGATGGCTCACCACCTGTAACGTTGCCTCGAAAAGGACTTAATGGTCTAGATCTCTCTCTACCCTAGTATTGGGAATAGCGTGAAGATATTTTTATTAAATTAAAACAAGGCTATCACATAAATTCATGAAATTATGTTAAATCTTAGGAAAATTTCAGTAAAAACTGTACAAGAACCTTGCGATATTAAGTGCTATAACAAAGAAGACTTATCACTTGAGTAAGGGTCATTAATTAAAGAATGTAAGAGATATAAAACCTC
>JAGSMR010000721.1:0-28546 GCA_029286605.1 Sericinus montela | reverse complement strand
GTTGGCTTAGAAGTAAAGGTGAACGGGCTCACCATCTGTCACGTTGTCCCGAAAATATCTTCGGTGGAAGGTGGGTCAAAGGGACTTAATTGTCCAGACTTGACCTCTGTCTACCCCTGTATTGGGAATTGCGTGAAGATATTTAAACATTTATGTTGTCTCTAGCTATCCTATCAGGGACTGTGCGTAAAAAACTGAGAATCAAACCTGGTCGTCAGAGGTGGCGACAACTTGAAAAACACGCCAGTGGTCCATACAGGTCATCAACACTTTAAATAAAATGCATGCTATTTTTTTAAAATACAAGAACCAAAATAAAACGAATATATTCATGTTCTTATGCTTAATAATGCATAATACTTTTCGCAGTAATGCATGCTTTCAGTGTTTTTATTTTCATAAACGAAAGGTTAAGCCATGTTTCACTTTAGCTTTGTTCATTCATTCCGTTTTATCCAAGAAAAGTATTTTGTGTTGTGTTAAGCCTAATATTTATAAAATATTTCTTTTCTGTCAGAATTACAGTGTAAAATTTATTGACGTAGGTACTAATCATTTTATAACAATTTATTCTGCAACAGAGATATTTATTAATACTTTTTGCATAAAGAAATATTACCGTGCGGATATTTTAATTATCTGATTTAAATTAATTCAATTCTTCAGTTGTATCTAAATTTGTTTTACATATCTTCAAATAAACCACCCCCTTTTTTCTTATTTCTATTTTTATTTCACATCTTTTGAATTTTTGGTCCTTTATTCGCTTTCGTCTCAATTTTGCTTGTCTCATAGGCCACACATATTTATGGCTTGTCCTTTTCGGTGTGTGATATCTAAATCTCATATTCTATTTTTTTTTATTTCTTTAGTCCTTGGTATTTTTACCAAGTCAGTTATTAAAGTCTCACGCTTACGACCCAGACGATACTACGAATTCTCATATGACGAGGAACTGACTCACATACCTATCATTTTCCATGCTTTCATTATAATTATATAAACCAATTATTTTGAATTACCTAACAATTCTTAGTAACAATGTATATTTAAAATTATGACACTAAGATTGAACTCAATGTAAACGAAAGATGTTTATCGGTAAAATTTACTACTGAAATTCATTAGCTGCTGGGAAAGTTCAAGTTAATAAATTACTTAGATTACTTTTATCTTTATTGAACGTTAATATTAACAACAATTTCTTTTCATCGTCTTAAATAGGGATTTATTCAGAGTCGTAATGAGTACGTAATATTAGATTACAATTTTAATATTAACACATTATACTTGACGGCTACCATTTTACTGGAGTGAACATTGATGGTTACATTTCGACTTAATATATAAGATTAATCGGTCTCTAAAATACTAGTGTTCTATCCAAATTTGTATTGTTCTTATGTAACAGTAAATTATTACTGCTACCTATCTAAATTTATATAAGTAGACAACAGAGTGGTTGGGTTATGGGGACTCGAGTCAAGAGACCAGAGTTCGATTTCCAGGTGATAGTCTCATAGCAATGTTCATTTTTCAAAAACCTAAGTACGAATTATATCGTTGGCTTAGAAGTAAAGGTGAACGGGCTCACCATCTGTCACGTTGTCCCAAAAATGTGTTTGTCGATGGTGGGTAGAAAGGACTTAATTATGTAGACCGCTGTCTACCCCTGTATTGAGAATGCCGTGAAGATTTTATTCATCATTATTATATTACTGTCATTAATATGGCTCAAGACAATACATAAAAAGTTAAAAATCATGATTAGCTTTCATTTAAAAATTCATTTAAGTTATTATAACTACTAATCATTGCCCAAATGACCAGTGACCTTAGTCCTAAATAGTGTTATTTCTTTTTGCTGTGTTATCTCATTTGGTAGTTTGTTACATATTTTTATAGGTATTTCATTACAATTTTGGTGATAAAGTGCTATTTTGGGGATGCGATACAATAGTCTTTCACAATTACGTATGCTAAGCGGTAATAAATCGATCGCCGTGTTGTACAAATGTTTAATTTTCTACATGCCAGTTTCTAATATGTACATTGTTGGCAACATAAAAATGTTGGGTGCGCTAAACAATGGCTTACAAGTTTACTACTAACTAACTATTTAGCCCCATTCATTGCCCTTACATTTTTTTTTTCCAATAAATACATTCTTTCCAGTCAAGACCCAAAATTAATCATCCATATTTTAACGCAGATGCAACATACCCATAGTATGCTGTCATCGCTATATTAAGTGCTGATGTTTTTTTCTATTCCCACAGAACATTGAACACACGTCCATCGATTTTTAAACCTCCTTCCTATTCAAATCTTATCTACATTTAACTATTTTTTTATAATTACATTTTCGTATTTAATGTCCTGGTTCACGATCGTCTAATCATTAAATGATTGAGACATGTAAACATACATATGTCTCAATTATTATTGTATTAATTAGATATTAGAAAAGTTGAATTTAAACTAAAGAATATTCTTAATATTATAGCAGATTACATAAAGGTGAAAAAGAAGTTTTCGTAGCTGTTTATTAAATTTCTGGCTAGAATAGTAGTAGAAGATATTTAACATAATAATCAATTTTACAAGATTAAAGCATGTTCGTCCTATCTAATGTGATGTTATAATTTAATTATAATTAATAGAAATAAAATATTTGTTATATTTTATTATCGATTATACTCGAAAATATAACCTTTGACAATATTTCTTATTTATTTTCTTTATTATCTTTAGTCTCATCTAGCTGGACTCAAGCTACTTTACCTGTTAGATTTGGAGGTATCGGTATAAGAGAGGTTTCAAATATTGCGCTGCCGGCTTTCCTTGCCTCATAGTGTTCATGATTTGTCACGTAAAATTCTTAAGAATGACTTGGACCTTTGCTAACGAGGCAAGAGAAGCATGGTTGCGTCTCTGTCCCGGCGAGGATATTCCACTGGAATCTAACTCACAAAAACGGTGGGATATCCCGTTGGTTCAGAATGTGCAGAAATGCTTACTGAACAATTTTCACTGTGACAGAGACCGCGCCCGCTTTCTAGGTGTTTCGACAAAGGAATCAAGTTACTGGCTACATGCTTTACCATCAAGTAACCTTGGTACATTACTAGATAACGAAAGTTTACGTATAGCTGTAGGAATACGATTGGGAGCATCGATTTGTCAACCACATCGATGTCCTTGTGGCAGCGACGTCGACGAGTTAGGCCTCCACGGTTTTTCATGCCAAAAAAGTGCCGGCAGACTGTCTCGTCACGGTTCCTTGAATGAGGTCATCCGAAGGGTTTGTTTCCATAAATATTCCATCGGTTTTAGAGCCCTGTGGAATATTTAGGAGGATGGTAAGAGACCCGACGGCTTGACTTTAGTCCCTTGGGAGAGAGGCAAAGTTTTGTGTGGGACGCAACTTGCGTCGATACATTAGCGGCCTCATATCAAGGGTACTTCGATAAGGGCCGGGGCGGCATCAGAGGCAGCTGAATCGGGTAAATGGCGTAAATATGAGTCTTTGAAAGGAGACTATATATTTGTTCCATTTGCCGTAGAGACAATCGGTCCGTGGGGTCCCCGCGCGATGCAGTTTCTAAAGGAATTGTATCCGCGACTTATCGTTGCCGCTGGTGACAAGAGGGCTGGTTCTTTTCTCGCTCAACGGTTAAGTTTAGCCATTCAACGTGGAAATGCAGCCAGCGTTCTTGGTACCATGCCACGAGGAGTAGGGCTCTACGATTATAATAGTTTTTAGTTAATAAGTATTGTAAATATTAACATAATTTTTTCTGTAAATAAATATTTATAAATTTAAAAAAAAAAAAAATATAACGAAATATAAATTATGTTTAATCGCCTAGAATATATTATATGAAATATTACGCCTATGAAATATTATACAAAAACTCATAAATAATGTAAAATCATCAAAAATGTTTCTCGCCAAGTGAAGTTTGGTCCATCAGATACTGAAAAATTCCGTCATTGCTATTTACTAAAGCGAAAGAGGTATGTAAGGATCTTGAGACTTAGCGATGAGTTCCCTCTAACTACCCCGAATTAGGAATTATGCGTGGAGATTTATTATTACCATTACACACTATTACCGGATTTAAATTTTTCTCTAGGTGCACTCTTACTTTTAGGTGCACATACGGGAAAAGTTGCACAGAATTTTGGTCGCCTCCTTTACATTCTGTGCTACATTTAGATGCAGGACCGCTTGAAGATAATTTACACAATAAGAACTTTGTTAAGCTTTAGGTCTTCAATTGTAACATTTTAATTGTAAACATTTGTGATATTTAATTAAAGTGAATAAACAAGATGTGCATACCCTAAGTCTAAACTTTGTAATTAGAATCTAAAGTTTCTGAAACTTGCATTAGTCTTACTACTCCAATGTTGTGGCGTAATTGTTTGTTAGAAGTTTAATTTACCTTCGTGGTTTATTGTTATAAGTTGAGGAAATTCTTGAAATAGAAAACCGTATGTTCTATTTAGTTTATTTGTAAAAAAATTGTAAACAGTTGCGATAGCCGAGTGTTTGGGTGATTGGAATTCGCGTCACGAGTCCCGAATTCGATCCCCAAGGCTCGTAGTAATGGGTTTTATCAAAACTTATGTACGACTTACATCGTTGGCTTTGACAAAAAGACGGCGTCCGGCTCACCACCAGTCATGTTGTCCCAAAAAATGCCTTCGGTGGAAGCAAATACTTAATTGTCGAGACTTCTGTCTACTCCTATATTGAGAATTGCCTGAAGATGTTTTCTTTTTTATTTTAAAAAAATATCTGTTGCTACCGAGCAAAAAAAGACAGGACTACACTTTGTTTTTTGCTTATTTTAGCATTCTAATTTACCACCAAGAACCAATACAATACAGAAGAGTCGTATTCTACATTGTCTCGACGAACAATCAAACCAGACTTCAGAGGTGCCAACAAAAAACATGATAATCGGCGTGTGGGCAACAACTTGACTACGGAGGTTGTCAAAGGATGAAAATTTATTTTCCCTAAGATGAATCCAAGATAAATTTAGAATGTAGCACACTATGTAAACAGAAAATTCTATCTCAATCGAAATAAGAGGTTAAAAAATATTTTATAAATTTATGCAAATAAAAGAATTTTTTAATTAAATGTTGTTAATATGTACTTAAATATTAAAATTATAAAATATTATCATATTAAAATAATAAATAAATAAATACCTTCACGCAATTCCCAATACAGGGGTAGACAGAGGTCTAGTCAAGACAGTAAAGTCCCTGCGACCGAAAAAATTTGCGGGACAACGTGACAGGTGGCGAGCCCGTCGCCGTCGTCATTTCCAAGCCAACGATCAGTTGACCTCTGTCTACCCCTGTATTGGGAATTCCGTGAAGATATTTATTTATTTTATAAAAAAACGTCCGTTTACAAAATTTTGTTAGCAACAAAACTTTGTATCCAATTTTCACATACCAAGTCATAATTGGATCACGTACTGAAAAAATACATATTTAACTTAAAAATTCATAACGTCTCATAACGGTAGAGCTACGAACAATGATTAATGGCTTATACATTCTCGATTCTTGTTTTATTTTTGTCACGGAATAAATGTCTCACGTTATTTATGGCTGCTATGCTTAGTTTTATTCTTAAATAGATAGTTTCTTCAAACGATATTGGCATGTATGATGTGATTTTGTCTCTTTCTTTACAACGGGCATTTGTTTTTAATAAACTTTGTAATGACCAGTTATTGAAACATATGCCTATTTTTATCACAGAACAAAAGTCGTAGATATTTCTAATGTAAAGAATTGTCTGAAATATTTGTAAATAATAAGTAGTACTTGACATTAAACTTATAGCATAAAAGCACAAAATGAAGTTTTTTAAACTGAGTGACAGGATAAGAAATAGTGAGATGAGGAAACTTTGAGGTAAGATCTCCAACCGAAGAAGTTTTAACTAAAAATACTGAATAACTTAAAAAAAATTTAAAACTATTTTTATTGATAGTAAAATATAAAGAAAAATACTTTAAGTAAAAATATTTTTCCATTTCAATGAAAATAAGGTGTCATTTAGTTTGCAGTCCCGTCGTTGGGGACCCCAAAAGGATAATAATACTAAGTTCAGCCGACACACGGGACACCACTTATCTTTTTTCCTTAAAATTTATTTTCTTATCTCTCGCGTAAGCGCAATGCCGCTAAACACGCATGAAAACGATTTTCGTCAGTTTAATGCAAATACATGGTTTCTCTGCATCAACATCAAGCAATTACACCTCGAAGATTCATCAACTATGCCATACATGTATGTAAGATTATACGTAAGCTGCAAATTACCCACGTTACTTTCAAAATACATATTACAGCATGTTGCATATCATCAAGGTATACATGAGCTAAGTGGTGCACACATAGTGATGCTTTGTATGCCCACATATCTGTTTTGAATCCACGTTCATCGCGATCTCCGAAAGGTTAGTACCTTGTTGGTACATTGGTTCAATTCTATTTGAAGTCATATTGGAAGTGAATATTTACATCATAAGTTAAATAAATATTTTAACCTTTATTTTAATAAAGGTTAATATATTAATTTAACTTTTAATGATGATTAATGATTAATAATTTGTTCATTTTAATGTACAAATTATTAATCATTACTATTAAAAGAGTCACGATAGCCGAGTGGTTAGGTGGTCGGAATTTCGAGTTAAGAGAACCGAGTTCGATACCCAAGTGGCAGGCTTGTACCAATGGGTTTTTCAAAAACTTATGTACGAATTATATCGTTGGCTTGGACATAAAGACGGCGACGGGCTCACCACCTGTCACGTTGTCCCGAAAATATCTTCGGTGGAAGGTGGGTCAAAGGGACTTAATTGTCTAGACTAAACCTCTGTCTACCCCTGTATTGGGAATTGCGTGAAGATATTTTATTAATTTTTTTTATTGAAAGGTGTAAATTTTAAAAATTTTGTTAAAGCTCACTTATCGATTCATGTATCTAATCCTACTTAGAAATATTATAAGGACCATGGGAATACTGGTTTTAAAATTTATCATCTTGCCTTACTTTACAACAACTACTAAAAATGTTAATCGAGTTTGTTGCATAAGCCCTAACTACTAGAAAAACTTTCAAGTCAAGAGCGCGTTTATGCGTAGGTAAAATTTTATCAAGTTGAGATTACATACTTATCACCTAATGTTTTTCAATCAGATTTTCCTCTAATCCGTCTAATATTTTTTTTAAATAAGAAGAAATTTGTCGTCAAAATTTACAAATGACTCTTAGAATTTGTAATTTTTGAAAAAACGGGCAAACCATTAAAAAATATTTTATAAATATGAGGACTAGAAAAAAAAAGTGTCAACAAGTTTCATTTTAATTTTCTCGGTTCTAGGTGTTTGTGGTACCTTCGATGTTTCTTATATTATTTATATATATTAAGAAGTCACGATAGCCGAGTGGTTCGGTGGTCGGAATTTCGAGTCGAGAGACCCGAGTTCGATCCCCAAGTGGTAGGCTCGTACCAATGAGTTTTTCAAAAACTTATGTACGAATTATATCGTTGGCTTGGACATAGAGGCTGCGACGGGCTCACCACCTGTCACGTTGTCCCGAAAATATCTTCGGTGGAAGGTGGGTCAAAGGGACTTAATTGTCTAGACTAGACCTCTGTCTACCCCTGTATTGGGAATTGCGTGAAAATATTTTATATTTTATTTATTTTTAAATATATAAAAAAAACAATAATTAGTGATTGTCAGGTGAACTCATATTTTGTAAAATCTACATCGTCACATTAAAAAGTTTTTTTTTAATTGTAAATAAAGATTTAATATTGTTAAAAAAAGAATACAGAATATAACTCAGCGATTACTTATGAGTACTACAGTCAGAACAATGTATATTCAACATAAAATTTATATATTATTAGTAAGAACCCTGGTAGCCTATAGATTAGGGCGCTCGATTTAGAACGCATGATTATGTTAGTCTTAAAATTTTACATAGTTTACAGTACTAATAGTAAATGTAAAATTTACGGTCATTGCTGTGGATCGAGACGACTTAATTGTTTAGACCTCTATATACTACTGTTTTGAGATTGGCTTGAAGATATATATATTCACGGTAACATAATTAGAAAATATCTAGGTTATTTCGACAAAAATGGACTTGACGAGTAAAAACCCTATATTACGTCTTAGAAATTCACGGCACCATAAAATTATTTATGGGCTCAAGTAGTAAAGTCAAAATACTTTGCTTACTTAAACGTTAATATCAGTAGTCTACAGCTGTTACCTCAAGAGTTGAAGCTGGAAACAGATGTTGCGTTACAGAGCTTTCAGTTGCTTTAAGTTATTGTATCATGCACTTCAATGCGGCAAATTATAAATGTTCAATGAATTCTCACGCCATTCCCAATACTGGGGTAGACAGAGGTCTAGACAAGTAAGTATTTTTGGACATTATAATTCCATTGAATTGTCTGTGGAAACTGCACTAGCGACATCCTGTGAATAAGCACGAGCGTTCACTTGTCGCTCGGCTGTAGAAAATATAGGTTCGTCGGAACTGTTATTATACATATTATAAACTTATTTATCAGTCCTGATACCTGCGGTTGTTCGTACCTGCGGGCTTTCGTTCTCGCAGGTCTCCTCAGAGCATAAAGAAAATTTGCCCTTTTCTTGGGGCAAAAGACAGGTGGTGAAGCCATCGGCCGTTTTTATGGCCAGACCAAAGATATAAGTTGTTTATAAGTTTTTAAAAACACCCATTGATACAAGCCAAGGAATCGAACTCGGGTCTCTCGTCTCTAATTCCGATCACCGAACAATTCTGCTATCGTGACATCAGTTAAAGATCAGTAATAATTTTAAATTAAATATTTAAATAATTGAAATCTCTATTTTCTAAGTGATAGTACCACGTGGGAGTCAGTTGCGACTATCGCAATGTTATTATTTGCAGTTCTACCAAAACTTCCAGGTTTTCGAAAGAATCTATTTTATAAGGTCACGATAGCCGAGTGTCTGGGTGGTCGGAATTTCGAGTAGGGCAACCCGAGTTCGATCCCCAGGTGGCAAGCTCGTAATGGGTTTTTCAAAAAAACTTATGTACGAATTTCATCGTTGGCTTGGATATTAAGGCGGCGACGGGCTCACCACTTGTCTGTTGTGATGTAAATGGTGTTTAAAGTGTATGGTGTATATGTTAAGTATAAGATTGGTGATATACCTTTTCATAAAGGTTTTTTAATGATGCTATATTTAGGTAAGATGCGGAGCGACGACACGGGGATAGCGCGAACTGAAAAATGGGTCAACGTGACTGCATTGTTTTTTACCACCGTGTTTAATAAAAAATATAAACAATACATGTCAGCTTAATTTCAGGTTCCATTCTTGATTTACATGCCAGTGGTATAAAAGGAAATGAATGTAAAGGCCAATGTAACGCAAAACAACGAGTACAAAATGCAATAAAACAGAAATATATTAAAAAACAATAATTAGTGATTGTCAGGTGAACTCATATTTTGTAAAATCTACATCGTCACATTAAAAAGTTTTTTTTTAATTGTAAATAAAGATTTAATATTGTTAAAAAAAGAATACAGAATATAACTCAGCGATTACTTATGAGTACTACAGTCAGAACAATGTATATTCAACATAAAATTTATATATTATTAGTAAGAACCCTGGTAGCCTATAGATTAGGGCGCTCGATTTAGAACGCATGATTATGTTAGTCTTAAAATTTTACATAGTTTACAGTACTAATAGTAAACGTAAAATATACGGTCATTGCTGTGGATCGAGACGACTTAATTGTTTAGACCTCTATATACTACTGTTTTGAGATTGGCTTGAAGATATATATATTCACGGTAACATAATTAGAAAATATCTAGGTTATTTCGACAAAAATGGACTTGACGAGTAAAAACCCTATATTACGTCTTAGAAATTCACGGCACCATAAAATTATTTATGGGCTCAAGTAGTAAAGTCAAAATACTTTGCTTACTTAAACGTTAATATCAGTAGTCTACAGCTGTTACCTCAAGAGTTGAAGCTGGAAACAGATGTTGCGTTACAGAGCTTTCAGTTGCTTTAAGTTATTGTATCATGCACTTCAATGCGGCAAATTATAAATGTTCAATGAATTCTCACGCCATTCCCAATACTGGGGTAGACAGAGGTCTAGACAAGTAAGTATTTTTGGACATTATAATTCCATTGAATTGTCTGTGGAAACTGCACTAGCGACATCCTGTGAATAAGCACGAGCGTTCACTTGTCGCTCGGCTGTAGAAAATATAGGTTCGTCGGAACTGTTATTATACATATTATAAACTTATTTATCAGTCCTGATACCTGCGGTTGTTCGTACCTGCGGGCTTTCGTTCTCGCAGGTCTCCTCAGAGCATAAAGAAAATTTGCCCTTTTCTTGGGGCAAAAGACAGGTGGTGAAGCCATCGGCCGTTTTTATGGCCAGACCAAAGATATAAGTTGTTTATAAGTTTTTAAAAACACCCATTGATACAAGCCAAGGAATCGAACTCGGGTCTCTCGTCTCTAATTCCGATCACCGAACAATTCTGCTATCGTGACATCAGTTAAAGATCAGTAATAATTTTAAATTAAATATTTAAATAATTGAAATCTCTATTTTCTAAGTGATAGTACCACGTGGGAGTCAGTAGCGACTATCGCAATGTTATTATTTGCAGTTCTACCAAAACTTCCAGGTTTTCGAAAGAATCTATTTTATAAGGTCACGATAGCCGAGTGTCTGGGTGGTCGGAATTTCGAGTAGGGCAACCCGAGTTCGATCCCCAGGTGGCAAGCTCGTAATGGGTTTTTCAAAAAAACTTATGTACGAATTTCATCGTTGGCTTGGATATTAAGGCGGCGACGGGCTCACCACTTGTCTGTTGTGATGTAAATGGTGTTTAAAGTGTATGGTGTATATGTTAAGTATAAGATTGGTGATATACCTTTTCATAAAGGTTTTTTAATGATGCTATATTTAGGTAAGATGCGGAGCGACGACACGGGGATAGCGCGAACTGAAAAATGGGTCAACGTGACTGCATTGTTTTTTACCACCGTGTTTAATAAAAAATATAAACAATACATGTCAGCTTAATTTCAGGTTCCATTCTTGATTTACATGCCAGTGGTATAAAAGGAAATGAATGTAAAAGGCCAATGTAACGCAAAAACAACGAGTACAAAAATGCAATAAAAACAGAAATATATTAAAGTACTGCTACATTGATTGTAATGAAACGTGCACTTTCCGAAAATGAAAGAAAATTTAAGAGCCCTTTCACATATTATCAGTAAAATTGATAACTTTGCCTATGTTAATCTTAATGTGAATAAAATAATGAATAAACTGACTATTTTTTAGAAATATATTACGTTTTAACAATTTAGAATTTAAATATCGATTCGATCGATTATAATTATTTATATCAATTTTAATAATTTTTTAGACATGTTTTGCTTTTATTGTTGTTTTGCTTGTATTGTGGTTGCGGAGTGTTATATATGTATATATGTATATATATATATATATATATATATATATATATATATATATACATATATATATATACATATATAACACTCCGCAACCACTGCACTGCGGGCAGTACCCACTCCCGTAAAGAGGATTTGCTATGGTTGCCATGCTTAGCAAACAAATTGGCGATTGAAGTACAAGCCGCCACGCAACATAGACTGCCTATTTTTAAATGGTTATCACGTGATCTAATTTTTATATCTTTTGGCGCACGTTTAGCACACATAGTGTCGCCAGTTCTGAAGTCTAGTCGGGTCGATTTCCAGACGCGTCAATGTAGAAAACTTTTTCTGCTAATTCGATCGCTCCAACCTACTTTTTGCTAAAATGTGGAGAAATACCTGTCGTATACGGCGGGTATACGACAGGTATTTCTTCACTTTTAACTTGGGGACAAAATCGTGTGATGATATGTGTATGTAAATTATAAGTATATCCATTTAATTTTAAAAACAACACAAATAGTTAATTCAAAAATACGCAATACATATCAATAAAAATATAATACCTTTGATTATATAACATTACACATTACCCTCCTAAATAAAACCGGTCACGTTGTCACAAACAAGCTTCGGTGAAAGGTGGGTCAAAATGACTTAATTGTCTACCACAGTATTGGGTATATATATACATTACTCTGCAGGACCTAGGCCTCTCCCATAGGGAGGACTTACCATAATCTATCGGTTGCCATAACGATATTCAAGGCTGTGTCCTCTTACGACACGACGTTAGTTGCCTCTTACGACACCCACGGGAAGAAAGGGAGTGGCAATATTCTTTCGCCGGTACCACACGGAACTTAGGAATATGCGAGAAGATATGTATTTATTTATATCCTTTAGGCGTCTCCTGCGAATACTGGAAGCAAGAGAAGATAGAGTCTTATGCCGCAATCACACGGCTAATTTTATCTCCATCTACGCGATAAAAAAATATACAGTATATGAATAGAGTTTAATGACCCGTTCTCGAAAGAATAATCAACGAATTTCAATTTCGGTATTTCATTTTAGGGGACAAATTAGTAAGTTGGATTAATTTATCTAACATATCATATTTCCTGATATAGAAATTTATTCTTGGATCATACATTCATATTTTAAATTTACTAATTAAATATAATAAACAAGAAAGTTATAATTTGAAGTTTTAAAAGCGTTTTTTGAAAGAAAAACAAATAACACTGAGCTTTCAAAAACAATGTAAATAACAGTGATTTAGCGGTACAGCCAATATTATTTTAAAAAAAGTATTAAAAATCGTATTTTTATTGATTTCTATAGCAGGTAAGTCATGCTGGACTCTTTGTTACTGAAATAATCAGAAATTAAGATAATGAACTGAACATGGGCGGGATTTTGTTCGGTGATAAGAACGTTGCTAGTTGTATTTACCAATAAACAAATATTTGGAACTATTTGTAAAAAATTTAAATATTCAATATATATTAATTAAGATATACCTAAAGATATGTCTTGGTAGGATTAAATATTAAGCATAAGCATAAGCAAAAAACGATATTTTAGCAACCAGGTGGGACCTATAACCAACATTTTTATTACTTAATAAATTTTAACTTTTATAGAGGTCCTAAGATAATATAAACTTGGAGCTACGAACACTTTTAATTTAAAGAGTCAAAATTTTAAGGTTAGTTGTTTTATATATATTTTAATTATTAAATGAAATACGTCGTGGTAACGATATCATTAAAGAAAAAGGGGCATGTAAGAAATGGAGCTGAATATAATTGACTATCACTTTGTCACTGATAATTAATTCCAACGGAATTTTAATATTTGTTTGTCAGTTTTGAAATTTGATCAATGAAAAATCTGTAGCCTAAAGTGGGAAGGACATATTGAATGTTCTAATTAATAATTGTTTTATTGCACTAAAACCTGATACTCTTGACCGAAATTCTGATCAATCGGAATTAGAATTAGGACGTTTTGTCTCTTGAAGGCTATCATGGCGCCAACTTGTTTTCATATTAGGTAGTCATTGGGAGAACTACTTGGGATCGAAAATGACGATTAATCAACGGTTTTGACGCCAATTTAACAGCAAGTTAATTTGTGTAAAATTACGTGGACATATTTATTACAAAAGTAATATACATAAAGCTATAAGATATTCCTCACTGTTTTCCAGATGTTGGTAAATGCAAATAATCTTATTGCGGAGTCTATTGCTATAAACTTCTTGTGTAATGATAAAATCGCTTGCCTATATATTAATATTAAAAGACAACTTCAAACCAATGTTGTCAGAATTATTTTTAAGAGTACGGTAGTTAGTGTTATCGTATTGAAATTGGAAGTAAATTATAAAATAAGAGTAAGCCCTCTAGTTGCCTTAACGAAGTTGGGTTGTTGTTGTTGTTGTTGCTGTTGTTCTGGATGTCGTTAGAGATTATTAAGAGAAGTCATCTTTAACGACATCCACAGAATGAAAGAGAGTAACAATAAAGTCAATATCATCTGATAAAGTGTGTTTATAGCATAATAATGATATTTCTGTCTACCATCCGAATACAAATTGTTATATTAATAAATTTGATATTAAAATTACATGTCTATATCCCTTGTATTTATATAACAACATGACACGATAATGATGACAGAGAAATTAAAAAGCTAATTTCTATATTATCATAGCTTTAAGTTAAAAGGTATCAGACTTGGAAGGCAAATATTAACAATGCTCCCTGAGCTAAAAGCATTTATACAAAATTAATAATGATGTCACACCATGCCACATCATGCCATGAAAAAGATACGGGAGATAAAATTTTGAAATATGAATAATGCACTCTACAAATTTTAATACCATTTTAAGCTTTAAATTATTCAGACTAAAGCAAACTGCGGGAGGCGATCATTCAAAACCGCCACTCTTAGTGACGCACTACTTCGTAATTTAAATACCGAGATGCCATTCTCTCACGTTCACAGAAATTTTCTACGCTTTTAAACGCGATATAGTATTCATGATTTTCTCTGCTCCATCTTATTGAATTGTTTTGAAAATTATATTCATTTTAACACGTGTTAATATGACTAAAGATCTTTTTCATGACAACGTTATGTGCTTTTCATTATTTGACTGATACTTCTGATACTTTTATCATGGCGTTTCATTTTATTCCAGAAGTTTATATATCAGTAGCTATTAAATATCCACGACTACACTTAAACGCCTCTTATAACATTTACGAGAAATATAATGACGTATATTGGACAATCATTAGTAAAAAATATATCGTTAACGTGAAAACTTATTAAAGCTTTCTAATTAAAGTTGTTATAATTTTTTTTTTCTAAATAAAGTTATTATAAAATTATTATAAAATTATATAGCAAAAATGGGAAAAAATAAATGATATATGTTACCTGATCCGAAGAGAAGAAAAAACATGGTTATAGATAACAGAAGCGTGAACTAACTCTACAGAATGTAGCACTACCACTACACAGGCACTACAGGTGCCTGAGTAGTGGAAGTGCACATATTTTATGTAAGTTTTTTTTTTATGGGGAATGGAGGCAAACGAGCAGGTGGCTCACGTGATGGTAAGTGATTACCGCCGCCCATGAACATCCGCAATACCAGAGGCATAGCAGATATAGGCTCTTTTCTTGAAGGTCCCTAAGTCGTATCGGTCCAGAAAAACCACTGACAGCAGCACATTCCATAAAGTGCAAGCGTGACAGAAAATTCCGCGAAACGTACAAAAACGCACTGTGGTGGTATGCTAAGCATCAAGATGGTGTTGATGGCATTTATGACTATGAAGTAAGGTTCGATGGTGAAATTCAGCGGCTGGGATTAATCCGAACAATTCCTCAGAACACTCCTCGTAGTAAATCTTGTAAAAATTGCAAAGAGATGCAAAATCTCTTCGCAATGCCAGGGGATCTAGCCTATCACATAGAACATGGTTGTCGACGATTCGAGCCGCTCTTCGTTGTATACGGTCAAATGGAAGGAGCTGACATTGGGGTGCCCCCGCCCAGAGATGCGAACAGTACTCCATGTGCGGCCGAACCTGCGCCTTATAAAGTTGAAGGCGGTGGGCCGGCATGAAGTACTGTCGTGCTCTTCTGAGCACGCCAAGCTTCTTAGAGGCCAATTTGACCTTCCCTTCCAAGTGACCGCGAAACTGAACGTCGCTCGATATGTCGACGCCATGGATTCCGATACTGGCTGAGGCAACTAGGGGAGTGCTTTCAAAACGAGGTGATACGACGAAGGGTTTCATTTTAGCGGTAAACGCGCAAACTTGTGTCTTTTTAGGGTTAAACTGGACTAAATTTAGTCGGCCCCAATCCGAGACTTTGTCTAACAAAATCTCAACTTCAGACAAAAGTTTGTTCCGGTACTCGTCGACGTGTTTCCGAGAAATATTGGCACGGCCGGTGTATAGGGCATCACCAGTACTGTCGTCTGCATAGCAATGAATATTACTAATTTGTAACAAATCATTGATATGCAGAAGAAGCAGGGTTGGCGATAGCACACATCCTTGTGGGACACCAGCGTTCACAGTAGGTGGAGTCCGAGCATGCACCGTCAACTACGATCTTGATGCTCCGGTCTGTGAGAAAATTAGTGACCCAATTGCAAAATTTCTCGGGAAGCCTATATGACGGAAGCTTCGAGACAAGCGCTTTGTGCCACACCCGATCAAAGGCTTTTGCTATATCCAAGCTAACTACCAGGGCCTCCCCCTTGCTCTCTACTGCCTCCGCCCATCGATGAGTGAGGTACACAAGAAGATCACCAGCTGAGCGACCCCGACGGAAGCCGTACTGGCGGTCACTAATCAACTGGTGCTCCTCCGAGTACCTCAAGAGCTGGCAGTTTATAATGGACTCAATTATTTTGGAGAACAAGGAGGTGATAGCGATTGGTCTGTAGTTGCCCGGATCTGAGCGGTCGCCTTTCTTAGGGATCGGGTGCACCAAAGCTGTCTTCCATGTCATCGGGATGACGTCTTGAGAGTAGGAGTACCGAAAAAAACGCGTTAGAACCGGTGCCAACTCTGGAGCACACATCCTCAGCACTATAGGGGGGACACCATTGGGCCCACTCGACTTCTGGATGTCCAGGGAGAGGAGTGCTTTTCGCACTGAGTTCTGAAAGAACCGGATGTCCGACATAGAGTTCTCACTGCACGGGATGGTCGGCGGTGAGTTCCCCCTGTCATCGAGAGTCGAGTTGGACGCAAAAAGAGAACCTAGAAGATCGGCTTTCTCTTTTGCGTCATGGGCCAGCGAGTTGTCCTCCCTGTGCAGAGATGATAATGATGGCTGACTGGAATTCCCTTGGACAGCCTTGGCGAGGGACCAGAATGCACGAGTTCCCGAAGGAAGACGAACCAGTTTCTCACCAATTCTGCCAATGTGCTCGGACTTTGCCACAGCAACTACTCTTTTGAAGGACCTGGCGGCAGAGTTATACTTCTTCTTAAAAACGCTAGTGTTTGAATCCCGGGACGCCAATGAATTAACCCCAGCCCGGTAGCACTGCTGCTTTTGACGAGATGCCATTCTGGATGCGCTACCAAACCAAGGCTTAGATTTACCACCGATGAGCACCACAGAGGAAGGAACGAAAAGTTCCATTCCTTGAAGCACCACATCGGCGACGGAATCTGCATTTCTGCGGATGGGTCTGGTGGGATCTGCTGTAGCACAGAATTTGCAGCCATTTGGATGTGGTCGATGAGTCGGTCAGTTTCGGCATTACCGTTGTGGGACCTATAGAGGCACTCATAGACGCGAGGGTGGTCGTCGCTGTCTATACGTAGCCAAAGGATGGATAGGTCCCTACCTTCAAGACTGCCGAGGCGCTGAGAACATATATCCTCTCTGACGTATACACAAACCTCGGGCCGTGGCACAAAAGAATGTTCAAGCTTGTACCCCGGGTAGGAAAGATAAGAGGTATCCGCCGGAGAGGATATCTGCGTCTCGGTAAGAAAAAGCAAGGCCGGCTTTGCAGGCCGGCTTTACAGGTGGTAGTGGACGGCATTTAGATTGGAGTGTAGTCCCCTGATATTGCAGAGATCCACAGAAAGTGTGGTTAGGGGTGCCGAAGGTTTTTGCTTCGTTTGCCACGGTCAGTGTGGGAAAAGAGCGGAACTTTGCCCCCTCCCGAGAATACGAGGGGCAGCCTGAGCATCCACACTCAGGCAGCGATTGGTTGCCCGAGCGCGGGTGCCCAGAGGGGGATTCTCCAGTACCGATGGTGCTGGTACCCCCCTGAGGTAGATTTTTTTCATCCGCTACCATGTATTGGGGGAGAGGGGTGTGTGAGCCTCCGGTTAGACGAAACGCAGAACTTTGTTAAACTTCTACTTGACGCCGGTATTCTGTGAGGTCGTGGTACTTTCCCGGTCGAGCCGGCCCATGCATGCATCAATAAAAGCTGATGCGAGGCTCTACCACTGTTAAAAAGTGTACCGTTTGTAGTATGTTTTAGTACTAAGTTAGTTCAAGAAACAATTAACCATAGATGGATGGTCGGAATTCCGAGTCGAGAGGCCCAAGTTCGATCCCCAGGTGGCAGGCACGTACCAATGGGATTTTTCAAAACTTATGTACGAATTATATCGTTGGCTTGGACATAAAGACGGCGACGGGCTCACCACCTGTCACGTTGTCCCGAAATATCTTCGCTGGAAGGTGGGTAAAAGGGACTTAATTGTCTAGACTAGACCTCAGTCTACCCCTGTATTGGGAATTGCGTTAATATATTTATTTATTTATTTATTTATTTATTTATTTATTTATTTATTTATTTATTTATTTATTTATTTATTTATTTATTTATTTATTTATTTATTTATTTATTTATTTATTTATTTATTTATTTATTTATTTGACGGCGCATTCGAAATATCATCGGTCAGAATACGCCGGAACTAGATTTGACAGTTGTCATTTCTGGCGGAACGTCGTCTCGATGGTCGGCGCGGCCATGTCGGCGGCAGAGGATCAGTAACCGCCATCGGTAGCGCACCACGTTTTTCGACGGATCGCTCTTGTTCCGTGTAATCGTATTATTACTGTGTGATCGTGATTAATGTGTAAAGTTAAAGTGTCTATGTTAATTGTAGTAAATTGATTATTCGAATAATTCGAGTGTAACGTTAATAATTATTTGCAAAGTAAAGTGATTATATTACAATCTGTTCTGGACTTTTATCTTGTTCTCCGCCTATACGCCCAAGCAAATAACTATGGCTGATCCTGAAGACCGTACCCAGCGATGTGTCTTCATCAGAAGTGGGATGGACGCGGAGCAACAAAGAGAAGAGAGGCAGTCGTTATCGGACGAAAACAATGCAACTAAGTTACTGAATAGTTTGGAAGCGCTTCTTACACGAGCATTTGAATCATCGCAAGCGCAGACTGCCAGGAGTAACTCCAGCGTCGGTGCCGTTCAACTCATTCCATTTAACCCCGATGACCCCGAGGCTGACATTGAAGGTTGGTGCCGAGTTACAGAGTTAATTGTTCAAAATAAGTGCCTCGAGGGTATTGATTTGCTTATGACTCTTACTGGTGCCTTGAAGGGGCGTGCAGCAACATGTATCACCAAGCTCAACTTGGACAAGTTGTCATGGGATGTTATAAAACAGACTTTGATAGCCAAGTTCTCTAAGCCGAAGCTGCCTCAAGACCACTTTGACGAGATATTACGTTTTCAAATAGGCTCAAAGGAAACTGCTTCCGAAGCTGCCCTAAGATTGTGGAACATGATAGAAAGTATTCCAAAGACCGAAATGCAGGAAGATGTGATCACCGGCTTTGTGATTTCCGTGTTAAGTCAGAAGGACGGCTTGATACGTCGGGAGTTGAACACTCATGCTGTTACTACACGTGCCCAGCTATTTAGAACTCTTGGTGGGTTATCAGTGAAACGACGTATCGAAAGTCCAGATGCTCACGAATTTGATACGAAGCGAGCCTGATTTAATGATAATACCAGATTTCCTGGCAAATGCCATTGGTGTGGATTACCTGGTCATCGACTAGCAGAATGCAGGAAAAGAAGAGACGATTCTGGATCCAACACCTCTACGCTTCAAATTTCTTCGAAGTCAGCCCATGCCCTAGACAGGGACAGACTACGTGTTACTCTTGTGGCAAACCTGGTCACCTAGCAACGGTCTGCCCTGACAAGAATAGTGGCAGTACAGTTTCAAGGAAAGAGGTCAACATCTGTGAGCAACGACTGTCGAGGGCATTTTAAAGACGTCATCTGGTGAGCAAGTTTCTTTTCTATTTGACAGTGGGTCTTCCTGCTCTCTTTTAAAAGAAAGTTTTAGTGATAAGTTCTCGGTACTGTACGCAATGATCTTGTCTATTTAACTGGTATTGGGGTGATGAAATTAAGTGCACAATGCAAATTTTAAGCACCATAAATATTGATGATATTTCGGAATCGGTAATTTTCCACGTAGTTCCTGACCGTTATATTTTAGAACCCGTGATTATAGGTAGGGACATTTTAGAAAGAGGAGTTGGCGTACAGATTGATGGTGATAAATTGAAGTTTTATTTAAAAAACTTAAATAATTTCTGTGAATCTAGTATAGTGAGGCCGGATCTTACCCAGATTGATACGGATCTTATAGGCGATGATAGAAAATCTCTCATAACGCTCCTAAACAAGTACGCTGATAGTTTTATAGACGGTATTCCAAGTAGGCGCGTGAACACTGGCGAGTTAGAAATTACTTAGATAGATCCTCATAAGACGGTGCGCAGGTGTCCTTATAGGTTGGCCCCAGTGGAAATGCAAGTCGTAAGGGAAAAGGTTGAGGAACTTCTAAATGCAGGTGTTATCCGCGAGAGTTCGTCACCGTTTGCTAGCCCCATTCTACTTGTCAAGAAGAAACATAATTCTGATAGAATGTGCGTAGACTTTCGCGCACTAAACGCAAATACACAACCTGAACATTACCCGTTGCCTCGCATAGAGAAACAGATAGACCGGCTTTGTGGTGCACATTAATTTTCATCTCTTGACATGGCTTCTGGCTTTCACCAGATCCCCATCCATCCCGGTTCAGTCGAAAAGACAGCATTTGTAACACCTGAGGGGCAATATGAGTATCTTGCAATGCCCTTCGGATTACGAAATGCTCCATCCGTATACCAAAGGTGCATCACTAAAGCCTTGCATAATTTAAGCAGCAAACCATTGGTGTACATGGATGATGTTTTATGTTACGCTGGCAATATTCGTGATGGTTTACTACGGTTGGATGAGGTTTTGGGAGCTTTATCAGCATCAGGGTTTTCTTTGAATTTAAAAAAATGCAAATTTATGAAACAAAGAATTGATTACCTAGGTTATTCCGTTGAATCCGGCAAAGTAAGACCAAATTCTCGTAAAATACAGGCCTTAGCAGACTCCTCAACCCAAGACTGCTACACAGGTCCGTCAATTCCTGGGTCTAGCATCCTATTTTCGAAAATTTATTCCTAGTTTCACGAATATCGTTGGCCCTCTTTATCCGTTAACCAAATTAAAAGGACCTATCAAATGGACTGAAAAGCATGAAGAGATCCGTAACGTTATAATACGTACACTTACTTCCGAACCTGTTTTAACAATCTTTGATCCCGAGTTGCCTGTTGAGCTGCATTGCGACGCCAGTTCTGATGGATATGGAGCGATCCTTATTCAAAAGAAAAATGATTTCCGCATGTTGTTGAGTATTTCAGCCGACGCACGTCTGAAGTAGAATCTCGCTACCACTGTATGAGCTGGAAACACTCGCAGTCGTACGAGCGGTAGAACATTTTCGACACTACCTATATGGTAGAAATTTTAAAGTTTTACGGACTGTAATTCGCTTAAAGCTTCAAGTCCAAAACGGATCTTACACCTCGTGTACATCGCTGGTGGGCTATACTACAGGCATATGATTTTGAAATCGTCTACCGCGAAGGCCGTTCAATGGAACACGCAGATTATCTTTCTAGAAATCCCTTACCCACTAATAGCGAGATATCTTTGCCTAAAGCCCCTATAACACCTGCACATAAGGTGGTTCACTTTGTCGAATTACATCAAGTTTGGCTCTCCGTAGAACAAAAGCGTGACAATGAGATACAAGACTTGATAACGAAACATTCTAATAATGACTTTCCTGATACCGTAGGTCGTACTTATGACGTTAGAGACGGCATCCTTTATAGAAAAGTCACTAGAAATAAAATGTCTTCATGGCTACCAATCGTTCCTCGTTCCCTTATTTGGACCTTGATTAATCACGTCCATAATGAATTACAGCATCTAGGTAGCGATAAAACTTTGGACAAATTATATGAGCAGTATTGGTTCCTGACATGGCCAAATGTGTTAGAAAGTTTATTGATTCTTGTATAATTTGCAAAGCCTCGAAAGGTCCATCAGGAGCTCAACCTGTCCAGCTTCACCCTATCCCTAAGGAACCCGTTCCATGGCATACAATTCATATCGATTTTACTGGGAAGCTTAGTGGTAAGAGTGACCGGAAGGAATATTGTTCGGTAATAATTGACGCGTTTACTAAATATGTTTTATTGGAGTACACGTCTTCGGTAGACGCCGCTAGTGCGGTACGAGCCATCAAAAACGCTGTTTGTCTTTTTGGAGCACCAAAGCGTGTTATTGCTGATCAGGGTCGATGTTATATTAGCTCAGAATTTAAAACCTTTTGTGTAGAACACAAAATTGACTTACATTTCATCGCCACGGGCTCCAGCAGGGCAAACGGCCAAGTCGAACGAGTCATGCGTACACTTAAAAGTCTGCTGACTATTATCGAGAACGACCCCAATAAAGCATGTCGTGATCATTTAGGCGATGTTCAACTAGCACTTAATAGTACCAGATCTACCATTACGAAATATACACCGACTGAACTAATGTTTGGAATTCGCGCACAGTCTTTAGGTTTATCAATGATTAGTCCTACAAATTCTGAAAATCAAAGCCGATTAGATCTAGATTATGTGAGAAAAGACGCTTCTGAAAATGTAATAAGAGCTGCTGCATCAGAAGTTGAACGCTTTAATAGGGTCGTGCTGCCATTAAACGATTCTCACAAGGAGATTTTGTCTTCAATAAAAATAGCGAACGGAATCAAACAAAATTAGATAAAAATTTAGAGGTCCCTTTGTCATTACCGCGGTATTAGAGCACGATCGGTATGAACTCAGAAGCCTTAATAATTCACATCGTACTTATAAATATGCACATGAGAACTTGCGTTCAGTACCCCTGGGTCATGAAGGTTTGCTTGAGATAAGCAACAATTTAATCAATGAAGAGGAGGCCGAGACGGCGCCAGATGACGTAGAGCTCGACATCAGCCGTCCAAACAGACTGAGTAGTATAACCTCTGACACCACGACTGCTGGATCTGACACCATGACAGCTGGATCTGACACCATGACAGCTGGATCTGACACCATGACAGTTGTTTCTGACACTAATTCAGACACGCTTAGCGTTAGTAATGATCACGACGATTTCCAGCATTTAGTACAAATTCATGCTGAGCAAGACAGGTCTGATAATTAGGTAAGGACAAGGATGCCTTTTTGTTGATGGTCGCTACAGTTATCATGATGGTCGTAAGGACAGTGTCATCCGGGCCACACCGTCCGCGGTTGGTTGAAGGGATACACCCGTCCGGGCCATACTGTTGTTTTGCGTTGGTCGTAAGGACAGTGCCATCCGGGCCATACCGTCCGCGGTTGGTTGAAAGGATACACCCGTCCAGTCCAACTTGTTCGTACGCTGGTGAGAATAGGGTTGTCTGGTCCATTGGTAGTGGTCGATACGAGACAGGAATTTAATCGCTTGCTATACTCATGAATCATAAAGATTACTAAGTAGTTTGTCAGGGAGGACGAGCGTCATATTAATGTGGATGATCGATGCTCGCCCGTTTGTTACAGGATCTCAAATATAGGCGCCCGAGGACGGTCGCAAGTCAGTCCGGCCGTGACGGCGCATTCGAAATATCATCGGTTAGAATACGCCGGAACTAGATTTGACAGTTGTCATTTCTGGCGGAACGTCGTCTCGATGGTCGGCGCGGCCATGTTGGCGGCAGAGGATCAGTAACCGCCATCGGTAGCGCACCACGTTTTTCGACGGATCGCTCTTGTTCCGTGTAATCGTATTATTACTGTGTGATCGTGATTAATGTGTAAAGTTAAAGTGTCTATGTTAATTGTAGTAAATTGATTATTCGAATAATTCGAGTGTAACGTTAATAATTATTTGCAAAGTAAAGTGATTATATTACAATCTGTTCTGGACTTTTATCTTGTTCTCCGCCTATACGCCCAAGCAAATAACTATGGCTGATCCTGAAGACCGTACCCAGCGATGTGTCTTCATATTTATTTATTTACTTATCTATTTCTTTATCTACTTTTTTAATTTATTTATTATCATATATCGATCTAAAGTCTTCTAATCGGGTTGCGAAAACCCAACAACTTAGATAGCGTAGTCTTATTGTAATTAAACGTTTAAATATTAAAAGTCTGCACTCCCACTGGTGTCTCCATAATAACAAAACATCTAAAACTTCATTAACCCTCACCCAACTTTTTACATTAATGTAATATGCTCATACAAAAATTAAAAACATTAGAACGTACATGCATAACACGACCGCCCTTATCTCAGGAGAAACAATGGCTCTATTTAACATATCTACTACATTATCTGAGTACATTACAGTCCCTTTATTTAAATAGTACAGGAAAATTTTGTAGGTTATGTTATATTGTTGTCTTTGGCGCAAAATTTATGACAAATTAAATGATCTTTGAAAACACCATACGGATTGACACAGCCTTTAAGTAAAAATACACACATTTCACATATTTCGCCTTCTTATTCATTTGTCTTTACAGCCGTACAGAATTCCACAATTGAATAAAACCCCATCCCCAAAGATGCCATAAAGAGCGATCCTACAATAGTTGCGCTCACATTGAATCAGACATCTATATCAGATAATAAGAATACATACATACGAGTATATATTTATAATGTGGGACTGTAGCACCGACAAGAGGTAACAAAGTTATTCTAATACATACAGTTAACAGTTTAAGTTAAGTTTAAGTAGTCGTAGTTTTAAGAACTCAGTAATTAATATTCTGAAAATATTATCCTCTTAGCAATTAGCTCTGAAGCAAGCATTTATTTCATAAAATACCGTACTATATACACTGTATAAAAAAAGGTAATTACAAAGTAAAATAGTGACAACAGTTGGCCTGACACGTGCAATATTTACTGTAACAATACTCAGCCATATTACAATTAGTTTTTTCACAGCTAAAATCGATTATTTGCCGTAATCGCCACGCTTGGCAGGCAGATTGGCGTTCGCTGAGTACTGCGATCGCCAATCTGCAACTGAACACTCGCAACTCTGACGCTGCTGCCCATCTTCGATCTGATTATTTTGATATGACTATATATTTAGGAGATGGTTATGCCGCCATCTATCGGTTGCCAAAACGATATTCAAGACTGTTTCCCTTAGTTGCCTCTTACGACACTCACTGGAAGAAAAGGAGGGGCAATATTCTTACGCCGATACCACACAGATTAGCATGAATATTTAATAAGTATTCGTCAGTTTATATTGGAGCAGATGTTATTGTAGATTGTAATGCAGGGACAACTGGGTCCACTGCAGCCTCCGCAGGCAGCAACCACCGCAAGATCCGCAACACATGTTGAAAATTTAAGAGTGCGATGAGATCCAAAAAGAAAATAGTAGAGATGAGAGTAGAGTTGATTATGTGGATGCACAAATGTTGGAGGATAAATTAATTTGTATTTTTAAGGACGAATAACTCAAAGTTATAGTAGTATTTTGTTGTTCTTGTTTGTGTTTTTGTATGGTTTATATCGATGGCTAAGACATATAGATGGCGACTGGTTCACCATCTGCCATTTTGTACCATATCTTCAGTGAAGGATAGGTCAAAAATTCTGCCTACTCTAGTATTGATAATAGCGTAAAGGTATACTTTTACAAAAATTTCATTTATTCATATATACCTTCATGAGACGATTGAAAATATTAGTATACATCACTCGAATATTTGCCTCCGGGGGTATTTGTACCCTTAGGGTTGGTCACCACCCCTACTATCGGGTCTATCGGGTTTATTGTTACGTCACAAAAAGAAATCAAAGAACGAAATACTAGTATATAACTTTCTTTACTCGGACGATTATTCCGGTTACGGTGCGATAAAATAAAAGAATAGTGACTTGCGGTAAGCTTTTTATAGACTATAAGATATCCATCACTAGAATTAAAAGTTTACGATCACTCTGTTCAATAAATGACCGAGTGATATCGCCGTAAGAATAGCTCCACCCCCTTTCATGTCACGGGTGTCGTAAGCGATTAAGAAAAAGAGATTTGATTGAATGGCGACCGAAAATGATCGTATTACCATCTCGAATAATAGCAGACAAAAATTAAGTGAACCAGAGACGGGTAGCATCGCCTAAAGTGCGAGATGTTACTGTTACTGTTATCACCAATTCGTTTACCAAGCGTGGTAATTACGGCTAGACCTTCTTTATGTTTATGTACTACGGTAGACACAAGTCGTAAAATATTCAATTAAATATAGTCACAGTTGTATGCAGGGACCTGAAGATTTGTGATGAAACATTTGTATTAATCAGAAATTACTTCTCGAAAAAGAATTTTTTAAAAAGTTTGATTCGTTTAGTTGTCATCGTTATCGTAACGAATAATTCATAAAGAAATTAAAGGGTTTATCCTAAATGATGTCAAATAAAATGTAAAACGGTTTAATTTGAATTAAATTGTATATAAACTGTATCGACTAAGTTGACTGACCTTGGATTGACGGGCAGAGAATGCCTAAAGGCATTAAGTCTGCCCTATGTTGTATTTATTATTAAGGTAAAGTAATAAAGTTTATTTATTTATTTTATTTATCTTCACGCACAATCCCTGACGGGGTAGCCAGAGAGAACAGATCGCCAAGTGTCACGATCCCTACATACTTCTTTTGCTTCTTTCAGATTCATCATCTTCTTCATACATGCACGTCTAGGTATCCGAGTACTCTTGACCCTCTTCTCTTCGAGCAATTTGCTCACATGGTCTTCGAAAGTTAATCTCGGTCTACCTCGACACCTTTTAATATTAACTTTCGCGCTATATATTTTCTTCACCATTCGGTCTTCACTCATTCGCTCAACGTGCCCAAACCATCGAAGCACGCCCTTATCCATTTTTGAGACAAGGTCATCTTTCAAACCTGCCATATTGCGAATCTCTTCGTTTCGCTTTCGGTCGGCCATGGTAAGGCCGCACATTTTACGAAGAGATCGCATCTCCACTGCATTCAACCTGCTTTTATGCTTCTTCTGGCATACCCAGGTTTCGCTGCCATATAACAAAGTCGGTACCAACACTGCGTTATGTATTGCAAGGCGTGCACTTTTCACAACGCCTTACCTTTTGATTAACGCAGTCAGGGCACCATTGACTTTGTTCCCGGCAGCGACACGCCTGTCCACATCTAAATCACATCTTCCATCCCGGCTAAACGCACTCCCCAAGTATACAATTTCATTCACCTGTTCTAGACATTCCTGATTTACCCAAATTTCGCACTTCGTTCTTTCTTCGTCCCTTTCAAATACCAGAACCTTAGTTTTATTAGCATTCAAACGGAGACCATTAATTTCACATTCTTCTTTCATATTATCGTGACTAATGCTCGCAGTTCTGCCTCTGATGGTGCAATAAGCACTGCATCATCAGCATAAAGCAGACAATTTACTTTTATGTCACCCAATTTCACACCCAAACAGCTATCTTTCAGCTTCTGTAAACAGCTGTCGAGATACAGTATGAATAGCCAGGAAGACATGACACAACCCTGTTTTACGCCCGTTTGGACGCTAAACATGGGTGACAGGTCATGCCCTACCCGCACACAGGCTTTACAGTCACAGTAAAGTGACTGCACAGCCCTTAGCAATCGACCATCCACACCATACCCCGGCAACAGTTCCCACATTTTCTTCCTTAACCTTATCAAATGCTTTCTCAAGATCCACAAAAGCACAGAAAATCTTCTGGTTAGCAGCCAGAAGCTTCTCCGTGATCATGCGGAGAGAAAACATTTGATCCGTGCATCCTCTTCCAGGTCTAAATCCGCATTGTGCCTCCCATAGAAATCTTTCCGATTTCTCTTGCATCCTACGTGTCAAAACCTTCGAGTAACTTTACTTGCTAAACTGGTCAAGCTGATCGCCCGATAGCACCCGCAGTCATAATGTGAACCTTTACCTTTATATAAAGGCACAATGACCGCGGATCGCCAATCATCCGGAACAGCCCCCGTTCGCCAGCACAAATTGCACAGCAGATGAAAGCTGTCCCAGACGCGTGGCCCACCATACTTGACCATTTCAGCAGTAACTCTGTCTAGTCCCGCAGCCTTACCACATTTCAAACTTCTAATCGCACATTTAATCTCTTTCATACTGATGACCTCAGTGTCATCGAGGTCCGAGTCTGACGTACCAGTCACGGCGTCACCCCGGATCCCTCACTAAGATCATCACACGCATACATCTCTATAAAATTCGCTCCATCGCTGCATGACGTCCGATTTTTCTGAGAGGACGTCATTGGTTCCCGAAAGCACTTTATTCATTCTAAGGCTGTCGCACCACTCCGGGTCCTTCCAACCTCTTTCCAGAAGAGTTTGAGTTCTCCTTGAAGTTGTGCGACAACCTTTCGTCCGCTTCCATTCTACTCCTTTCACGCACTTCCTCAATCAATGCTTTCGTGTG
>JAGSMR010000720.1:5000-30920 GCA_029286605.1 Sericinus montela | reverse complement strand
TCTAGCGTCCAGCATTGAGAGTTTTCTATTTCTATTTTATTTCTTGAACACAAATCAGCTCTCGGCTTAATCCGTAATGTCTCAAGCTGCAAAACATAACGTTTCTAATGCACCTACTTTTTTAATAGTCAGTTTGAATACAAAATATTGGTAAAGTTGTTAGGATTCATCTTAACTTGTGGATATGAAATATGCAATTACATTACGTACTTTTGTTAGTATCTCTATGTGATTGTAGTTTCTTAATCTATTCTTCTATCAGTGTTGTAAGACAACTTCCGATAGATGGCGTATAAAATACTAAATTAAAAAATACACAGTCTTTGTGGTTCTTTAATTAAAATTTTAAATAAATATAAAGTCTAGTAAAATTACTACTTTATCCACTGTGAAGACAAACACATGTAGAAATATAACGCATATTTTGTTTTAAATCACGCATTTATAAAATAAATATAAATAAATATCTTCACGCAATTTCTATTACAGGGGTAGACAGAGGTCAAGTCTAGACAATTAAGTCCCTTTGACCCACCTTCCACCAAAGATATTTTCTAGGTCGAATTATAACCACCAAAATTGTATTACATCACAAAATTTCGCAGCACACACCGAGCTTTTGTTTTGTGCAGTACAATGCGGGGGTTTTTGAATATTTCAATAATTCTACTATGTAACTTTGAACTGGATAGTGTTTGTGAATATCCCTCACGCGTTTTAATAGTTGGGAATTGAATATGTTACTTCACAGTTAATGAACGTTATTTTCAATTAGAAGCCTACTGCGTGATCCCGCAAAAACCACAATTGACCACCAAATACCGCTCGTTGTGAGAACATATAACCTCTAATCTAATTTTTTTTACAGGATTTTCCAGAGTTTTCCTTTTACTGAAACTTTTTGATAACCTCTGTGGACGAGTGGTGTATACACCGGTTTTATGGTGTTGCCAGCTGTGAGATCCAGGTTTCGATTACCGCACGGGTAAATGTAGAAAACTACTTTTACAACATTGTTTCGGGTCTGGGTGTTTGTGGTAGCGATGATGTTTCTAATTCCATAACACAAGTGTTTCGTTACTTACTTTTGGATAGGGGCAATGTATGTTTGCATTTATATTAAAAACAAACTTTGTTCTTAATTATTAAAAAATTGTTATAATATTTCTTCATTTCACTGAAACTCTTAAAAGTCTGAACAGATTTTGATATATTGAGTATCATTAGAATCCAAACAATAAAAATGAACAAAATGGCGGCAATTTTTATTTTGCTTGCCTTGCTTGTCCTTTGCGGGTTACTCAATCATAATCATTGCAATAGAACTCCTTTAGTGTAAAGCGATTAATCTAAAACTTGTTATACCGCTTTTGTCTCGATGGGAATGTAACTTAGAGTATTAAGCATTGCCAAGAAGGTTGCCCTCAACATGAATATCAAATGTAAGGCTTCGGATATAGCACGTTGTTGAAAATACTCCAAATCCAAGATGGCGTCCGAAACAAAATGGTGAATAATAAAACGGTTTCATGGTAAAGAAACAAAATAAGTAATACTAAGAGCAAAACATTATTAGGTGGGTATTAGGTATCAATTTCTTTTTGTCATCTGTGATGAAACATGTGGAATTAATTGCTGTATCGCCAGCCTGGAAATAAAGAGAAAATAATATCTAATGTAAGTTGAATAATTTTATATTTATGACTAAATAATAATATTTACAAAGTGTAATAGTAAATTAATTGTATAAATGTATTAAAGCTAAAAGTACAATGAATAAGTTAACATTAAGCTTAGTATATTAAAACACCATAGATTAAAATAAATTATGGAGTTCAACATACTTAACTTAATGTTAACTTTTATTATGCATTTTTATTGATTTGTAAAGCATATTTATGCTGAACTTTTATGTTATTAAATTAAAGAGAAAAAAGTTAAAATCGCGCCCGTGTCTGTTGAAATTTTAACTTTTTTCTCTTTAATTTAATAACATTAATGTTAACTTATTCATTGTGTCAAATGTTTTCTTTTAACATAGGTCACATGTGTTTTCATTCATCACTGATAAGAGTCTCTGCTACGATATCAATGAGTAGCGCCGCAAGAACTGCAGATGGAACCCGCGCATGGAGTCCATCATGTGCTGGAACTCCTTGCGGGAGTGCAGGATGGTGGTTCTGAAGTGGAAGGTGCCTGGTCGCGGGCCGAACCCGCTACCTGGTACTACGCACACTCCTGTAAACATTATAAGTATGAGTCTGTTTTTAGAAAGAGAATAGAATATGTTTATTTGCTTCGAATACTTGTACATTTCGGTGGCGGATAATTATATTAGGTAGTGGTGGATTGTTTTACGAGTAGAATGAAAACAAGTTTTCTCTTAGTCGCCTCTTTCGACATTTACGGAAGGACTAAACTTTCTCTCCCATATAGACTGGATGTATATCCAGTCTTTAGGGTATCCCTAAAGATTCTAAAAGTTACACTAATCAGTCGCAGAGCACGGACATGGTTTCGTTGTTTCCTTGGAACGATGGAATATTAATAAAGTTGAAGTCTATGTCCACCAAATTGATTTCCCTTACCATAGATATTGCTATCTTTAGCAAAATAACGAAGTTTTTGCTATTGAGTGGCTGAGCATACTCTTTTATAATTTTAATAACATCCAAACATAATAAATACTTGGCTCGTTAATAAAGTCTGTAAAGTATCTTCAATCTTTTTCCTATACAGGTGTAGCCAGAGGACGATCAAGTCCTTTCGACTCGGAATTCAGTGGAGTTTGGTCTGGGGCAACGTGACAGGTGGTGAGCTTGTTGTCTTTATGTGTATGCGATACAAAGAGGCAAGCAACGTGGCAAACATAAGTTTTGAAAACAAACTAATTGGTATGAGCCGACCTACTGGAGATTAAATTAGGGTCTTCCGATTCGAATTTCGACTATACAACCACTCGGCTTACGTGACCTTTTTGAGATTTCAATGTATAAATTATAAAATGTTTTGCGGTGTTTCGGTTTTTGCGGTTCGGGTATGGTTGTCCATCAGTTTGGCAAGTGTCCAGTCTTTACTGGAGAGTCCTGTGGTCAGTGGTTTTACAGGTCGTATAATTCTAAAGGAATAACGAAGGTGCCGCAAACATTCATACCCGAGAAAATACAGAAAGTATTTTTTATATTGACCCGAGCGGGAATCGAACCCGGACCAAAGAATTGGCGACACCATGAAAACCTGTGCACACGCCACTCGTCCACGGAGGTCGACAGTATTATTTAAGACAGATAGTCTTATTGAGTAATAGTGATCAGTTTGTGCGTGAGTGTGTGTGCTGTATACGTGTGCGTGCGTGTGTGCGCTGTATACGTGTGCGTGCGTGTATGCGCTGTATACGTGCGCGTGCGTGTATGCGCTGCATACTTGTGCGTGTGCGCGTGCGTGTCGGTGAGCTGCGTGTGCCGGCAGGCATCTGCATCGTGCCGGGGTCCGGGTTCGGGCAGCGCGCCGGCACGCACCACTTCCGCACCACCGTGCTGCCGCAGCCCGCGCTGCTGCAGACCATGCTCGACACCTTCCGCGACTTCCACGCCAGGTTCGCCGAGCAGTACGCGTAGGCGCCCCCCTCCCGCTCCTCAAAAATTATCCTCAAAGCCCACCCCCCCAACTCCAGAAATCCCCACCAACACCAAACCCCCAAGCCTCCCTTCTCTCCATCACACACAATCGGAATACATAGCGTTATAATTACTAAATCATTTTACACTATGTATAGAAGTAGATAAACGAATCGTAGGTCATTTGACAATTGCTATTGATATTTGTTGGTTTTTTTTTCTATAAATTTCATATTAATCTGTTGAAGCTACTGTGTGGACTTGTTCATTATGTTAACAACCATTTTATATAAGCATTGTGTGATTCTGTAACCTTGAAAGAACTTTTAACTATCACAGGCTACTGGGTATTACTTTACATCATAATGTATACCTTATGTGAAATGTCAATAAATTTTGTTATTATTTTAACAATAATTTCACACATTTTTCGTTTAAACACCAGATATTAAGTTCTCGTGTCGAAAATCCTGACACTTATAAAAATCAAATGACACTTATATGACTCAAAGCTTAGCAAAGCATCCAGTAGTGTAATGACATTTTATTGAAAAACTGCATTCAACTAAGTTTCTTGCTAATTTCATCTATTACAATTGTCTAGATCCATTAAACTTTCTTGCAAAAGAAAAATTTTTCGTAACTAACTCAAAATTTTGTTTGATATTAATGTTATTTAGAATTACTTCTTTATAAGTTTCCTGTGTATTATGGTGACACTCGTCAAATGGCAGCTCTCACTGCCTTAGATAATTATACACGGACTTATCTGTGAACCGATTCAGATACGAGGTTCCTATTTAAATGTTTTAAACAAATATACACTACCACGATTGTTTTTAATATTAAAAAAGACCTTAAGTTGAACACACTTTATACTTGCCAAGAAGGTTGCCCTCAACATGAATATCAAATGTAAGGCTTCGGATATAGCACGTTGTTGAAAATACTCCAAATCCAAGATGGCGTCCGAAACAAAATGGTGAATAATAAAACGGTTTCATGGTAAAGAAACAAAATAAGTAATACTAAGAGCAAAACATTATTAGGTGGGTATTAGGTATCAATTTCTTTTTGTCATCTGTGATGAAACATGTGGAATTAATTGCTGTATCGCCAGCCTGGAAATAAAGAGAAAATAATATCTAATGTAAGTTGAATAATTTTATATTTATGACTAAATAATAATATTTACAAAGTGTAATAGTAAATTAATTGTATAAATGTATTAAAGCTAAAGTACAATGAATAAGTTAACATTAAGCTAAGTATATTAAAACACCATAGATTAAAATAAATTATGCTGTTCAACATACTTAACTTAATGTTAACTTTTATTATGCATTTTTATTGATTTGTAAAGCATATTTATGCTGAACTTTTATGTTATTAAATTAAAGAGAAAAAGTTAAAATCGCGCCCGTGTCTGTTGAAATTTTAACTTTTTTCTCTTTAATTTAATAACATTAATGTTAACTTATTCATTGTGTCAAATGTTTTCTTTTAACATAGGTCACATGTGTTTTCATTCATCACTGATAAGAGTCTCTGCTACGATATCAATGAGTAGCGCCGCAAGAACTGCAGATGGAACCCGCGCATGGAGTCCATCATGTGCTGGAACTCCTTGCGGGAGTGCAGGATGGTGGTTCTGAAGTGGAAGGTGCCTGGTCGCGGGCCGAACCCGCGACCTGTTACTACGCACACTCCTGTAAACATTATAAGTATGAGTCTGTTTTTAGAAAGAGAATAGAATATGTTTATTTGCTTCGAATACTTGTACATTTCGGTGGCGGATAATTATATTAGGTAGTGGTGGATTGTTTTACGAGTAGAATGAAAACAAGTTTTCTCTTAGTCGCCTCTTTCGACATTTACGGGAAGGACTAAACTTTCTCTCCCATATAGACTGGATGTATATCCAGTCTTTAGGGGTATCCCTAAAGATTCTAAAAGTTACACTAATCAGTCGCAGAGCACGGACATGGTTTCGTTGTTTCCTTGGAACGATGGAATATTAATAAAGTTGAAGTCTATGTCCACCAAATTGATTTCCCCCCTTACCATAGATATTGCTATCTTTAGCAAAAATAACGAAGTTTTTGCTATTGAGTGGCTGAGCATACTCTTTTATAATTTTAATAACATCCAAACATAATAAATACTTGGCTCGTTAATAAAGTCTGTAAAGTATCTTCAATCTTTTTCCTATACAGGTGTAGCCAGAGGACGATCAAGTCCTTTCGACTCGGAATTCAGTGGAGTTTGGTCTGGGGCAACGTGACAGGTGGTGAGCTTGTTGTCTTTATGTGGATGCGATACAAAGAGGCAAGCAACGTGGCAAACATAAGTTTTGAAAACAAACTAATTGGTATGAGCCGACCTACTGGAGATTAAATTAGGGTCTTCCGATTCGAATTTCGACTATACAACCACTCGGCTTACGTGACCTTTTTTGAGATTTCAATGTATAAATTATAAAATGTTTTGCGGTTTTTCGGTTTTTGCGGTTCGGGTATGGTTGTCCATCAGTTTGGCAAGTGTCCAGTCTTTACTGGAGAGTCCTGTGGTCAGTGGTTTTACAGGTCGTATAATTCTAAAGGAATAACGAAGGTGCCGCAAACATTCATACCCGAGAAAATACAGAAAGTATTTTTATATTGACCTGAGCGGGAATCGAACCCAGACCAAAGAATTGGCGACAACATGAAAACCTGTGCACACGCCACTCGTCCACGGAGGTCGACAGTATTATTGTAAGACAGATAGTCTTATAGAGTAATAGTGATCAGTTTGTGCGTGCGTGTATGCGCTGCATACTTGTGCGTGTGCGCGTGCGTGTATGCGCTGTATACGTGCGTGCGTGTATGCGCTGCATACTTGTGCGTGTGCGCGTGCGTGTCGGTGAGCTGCGTGTGCCGGCAGGCATCTGCATCGTGCCGGGGTCCGGGTTCGGGCAGCGCGCCGGCACGCACCACTTCCGCACCACCGTGCTGCCGCAGCCCGCGCTGCTGCAGACCATGCTCGACACCTTCCCCGACTTCCCCGCCAGGTTCGCCGAGCAGTACGCGTAGGCGCCCCCCCCCCTCCTCAAAAATTATCCTTCAACCCCACCCCCCCAACTCCAGAAATCCCCACCAACACCAAACCCCCAAGCCTCCCTTCCCTCCATCACACACAATCGGAATACATAGCGTTATAATTACTAAATCATTTTAGACTATGTATAGAAGTAGATAAAAGAATCGTAGGTCATTTGACAATTGCTATTGATATTTGTTGGTTTTTTTTTTCTATAAACTTCATATTAATCTGTTGAAGCTACTGTGTGGACTTGTTCATTATGTTAACAACCATTTTATATAAGCATTGTGTGATTCTGTAACCTTGAAAGAACTTTCAACTATAACAGGCTACTGGGTATTACTTTACATCATAATGTATACCTTATGTGAAATGTCAATAAATTTTGTTATTATTTTAACAATAATTTCACACATTTTTCGTTTAAACACCAGATATTAAGTTCTCGTGTCGAAAATCGGGACACTTATAAAAATCAAATGACACTTATATGACTCAAAGCTTAGCAAAGCATCCAGTAGTGTAATGACATTTTATTGAAAAACTGCATTCAACTAAGTTTCTTGCTAATTTCATCTATTACAATTGTCTAGATCCATTAAACTTTCTTGCAAAAGAAAAATTGTTCGTAACTAACTCAAAATTTTGTTTGATATTAATGTTATTTAGAATTACTTCTTTATAAGTTTCCTGTGTATTATGGTGAAACTTGTCAAATGGCAGCTCTCACTGCCTTAGATAATTATACACGGACTTATCTGTGAACCGAATCAGATACGAGGTTCCTATTTAAATGTTTTAAACAAATATACACTACCACGATTGTTTTTAATATTAAAAAAGACCTTAAGTTGAACACACTTTATACTTTTGTGATGTTTTATTTGGTATGCAATATATATTAAAGTATTAAAAAAATTATGACAATTTAAAACGACCAGTTTCTGGTTCCAAATTTGAATTATATCCACAACTGAATATGGCGGCAGATAATTAAAAATATATTGTAATTCTGCAACAATACCTTTTACGCATTTATGGAGGATTTATTATCGCTTTTACATAGTTTTTTTTATGAATTTTGTTTTTGGACAAAGTTGCAAAAGTTTATTGCCATTCATTGCACATTATGTATGTCTTGTCGAGGCAGTGCCATTTTGTCTGCGTCTAAATTTATATTACATTATATATTTTTGTATATTTATGTTTTGCATTTATTGAACTTTTGGTTTTTTTAATAGGACAGTGTTGTCATGTAGCGCAATGCAAATAAATTAATTAGGTTTGCTTAGAGCATTGTTTAGAATATGAATTTTGTGGACATTCCCTACGTCAAAGAGATTTTGTTTTTGTATTGTTACAGTTGTTATATATTTAATAAAGAAAAAATTAAGGTCGCTGTGTGTGTTATTTTCTTTGCAATCCTTTTACATTAGTCTCTATAGGCAATGTGTGTGACAGGTTGATTAAAGGGGGTCAAATTATGTGTAAGAAGTGAATTTAATTCGAGTTACGGTAAGTAATAACAGATACATTCACACTCGAAGAGCACGGTGGCAGCAGATTTGTTATTAAAAAATCTTTAAAGGTGCTAGATTCTTTTCCTGTCTAGGAGTCGTCGGAGTCAACGATACACTCTTACCTTTTTCTGCTGCTAAATAGCACTGCAACAACTGCTGTGCTCCGGTGTGAAGGATATAGAGAACTAGAGTAATCACCAGCATTCATTGAAATTCGCCAACCTAAGTCGCCAGCTCTGAGGTCCGGGGTTCGATTTCCGGACGGGTGAAATCAGAAAACCACCTCTCCTACATTGTATTTGGTCTGAATGTTTGTGGTACCTTCGTTGTTTCTGATTCCATATGCAACTGACTTTAAATAAATAAATAAATATCTTCACGCCATTTCCAATATAGGGGTAGATAGAGGTGTAGACAATAAAGTCCTTTTGACCCTCCTTACATCGTGCGTTATTTTTGAAAAAAGAAACCCATTGGTACGAGCCGTGGGGATCGAACTCCCTTCCACTTGGCTATTGTGACTGTTAACTTACTTTAGGATGTATTTATTAAAACTAGAAAAAAATACCTTATGCATTGGTTTACATGTGTCATTAGTTGCAGAAGTCACCATCTGTTGGAATAAATTTTCACTCTAAACCCAATCCTGTTAAATAAAACATATACCTCTGCTTCTCCAGAATCTTATCGCGGTATGTTACTATGTTAGAGTTCTGCTGGTATACCCAACGTCTACTTATGAATATTTATGGTAACTGGAGCATCAAAGGAATCCCTGATTGTATTGAGCATTGTACATGGCGGCATTAGTGTGGGTAACAGTGAGTAATGCGCTACGTGGGGTTGACATCTACACTACATAGCATTGATTGGCTAATATTGAGAGGTTATATATGTGAAATTATTAAATAATTAGAATTCAGCAAGGTCTATCTTATCTCATCAATCAAATTATATCGACTTTCTCCGTAAAGTCTGTTAATCAGATCAGCACACTTATATGTAATTATCATTAAATCTAAAAGTTTTATACATTAAATAGATGAGTTGCAGTTTGCATAGTGTTGTTTCTGCCTGAATCACGTATTGACTGATGGTCTCCCCACTAGGCAAAGCCTGTATCGAGGAAGCCCCAATTCAAAAGACTTATAAACGGATCCTCGGTGCCAATAGTACTTTGGAATCACTGATATTTCATTTGTTACTTACTAATATGTTACGTTCAAGATAAAAATTTACCTAATCTACTCTCTATGTTACACAAATAGTTTTTATATCAGTTTGGTCTGAGTAATAAGTAGTAGTCTACGTGGTCGATTGACCTGCCATCTGTCATAGTAAGTGTAACACATTTAAGCGCTTAAATTCATACCCATCACATAACTAGATGGCGCTATTTAGTAATGATTAAATTTTAGTTTCATTTAGTGTTCACTAAATGAAACTTGTGTTTAATAAACATCTCCAGATATAAAATATTAATTTTGCTATAGAAGTGTTCTTAGATTTGATTTGTTATTAGATTAGTAGATGGAATGAGTGCTAGTGGTATTGTCTTAGAGTAATTTTTCTAGAATAGGTGAAAAGAACGAAATAAGCGCGATGTGGCTTCATAAAACATACAAAAATATTAAGCGTCTCAACGCACGTCGGCCAACGTGCGTGCGTGTATGCGCTGTATACGTGTGCGTGCGTGTATGCGCTGTATACGTGTGCGTGCGTGTATGCGCTGTATACGTGTGCGTGCGTGTATGCGCTGTATACGTGTGCGTGCGTGTATGCGCTGTATACGTGTGCGTGCGTGTATGCGCTGTATACGTGTGCGTGCGTGTATGCGCTGTATACGTGTGCGTGCGTGTATGCGCTGTATACGTGTGCGTGCGTGTATGCGCTGTATACGTGTGCGTGCGTGTATGCGCTGTATACGTGTGCGTGCGTGTATGCGCTGTATACGTGTGCGTGCGTGTATGCGCTGTATACGTGTGCGTGCGTGTATGCGCTGTATACGTGTGCGTGCGTGTATGCGCTGTATACGTGTGCGTGCGTGTATGCGCTGTATACGTGTGCGTGCGTGTATGCGCTGTATACGTGTGCGTGCGTGTATGCGCTGTATACGTGTGCGTGCGTGTATGCGCTGTATACGTGTGCGTGCGTGTATGCGCTGTATACGTGTGCGTGCGTGTATGCGCTGTATACGTGTGCGTGCGTGTATGCGCTGTATACGTGTGCGTGCGTGTATGCGCTGTATACGTGTGCGTGCGTGTATGCGCTGTATACGTGTGCGTGCGTGTATGCGCTGTATACGTGTGCGTGCGTGTATGCGCTGTATACGTGTGCGTGCGTGTATGCGCTGTATACGTGTGCGTGCGTGTATGCGCTGTATACGTGTGCGTGCGTGTATGCGCTGTATACGTGTGCGTGCGTGTATGCGCTGTATACGTGTGCGTGCGTGTATGCGCTGTATACGTGTGCGTGCGTGTATGCGCTGTATACGTGTGCGTGCGTGTATGCGCTGTATACGTGTGCGTGCGTGTATGCGCTGTATACGTGTGCGTGCGTGTATCCGCTGTATACGTGTGCGTGCGTGTATCCGCTGTATACGTGTGCGTGCGTGTATCCGCTGTATACGTGTGCGTGCGTGTATCCGCTGTATACGTGCGTGCGTGTATGCGCTGTATACGTGCGTGCGTGTATGCGCTGTATACGTGCGTGCGTGTATCCGCTGTATACGTGCGTGCGTGTATGCGCTGTATACGTGCGTGCGTGTATGCGCTGTATACGTGCGTGCGTGTATGCGCTGTATACGTGCGTGCGTGTATGCGCTGTATACGTGCGTGCGTGTATCCGCTGTATACGTGCGTGCGTGTATGCGCTGTATACGTGCGTGCGTGTATGCGCTGTATACGTGTGCGTGCGTGTATCCGCTGTATACGTGCGTGCGTGTATCCGCTGTATACGTGTGCGTGCGTGTATCCGCTGTATACGTGTGCGTGCGTGTATGCGCTGTATACGTGCGTGCGTGTATGCGCTGTATACGTGCGTGCGTGTATCCGCTGTATACGTGCGTGCGTGTATGCGCTGTATACGTGTGCGTGCGTGTATGCGCTGTATACGTGTGCGTGCGTGTATCCGCTGTATACGTGCGTGCGTGTATGCGCTGTATACGTGTGCGTGCGTGTATCCGCTGTATACGTGCGTGCGTGTATGCGCTGTATACGTGCGTGCGTGTATCCGCTGTATACGTGCGTGCGTGTATGCGCTGTATACGTGCGTGCGTGTATCCGCTGTATACGTGTGCGTGCGTGTATCCGCTGTATACGTGCGTGCGTGTATGCGCTGTATACGTGCGTGCGTGTATCCGCTGTATACGTGCGTGCGTGTATGCGCTGTATACGTGCGTGCGTGTATGCGCTGTATACGTGCGTGCGTGTATCCGCTGTATACGTGCGTGCGTGTATCCGCTGTATACGTGCGTGCGTGTATCCGCTGTATACGTGTGCGTGCGTGTATCCGCTGTATACGTGCGTGCGTGTATCCGCTGTATACGTGCGTGCGTGTATCCGCTGTATACGTGTGCGTGCGTGTATCCGCTGTATACGTGCGTGCGTGTATCCGCTGTATACGTGCGTGCGTGTATGCGCTGTATACGTGTGCGTGCGTGTATGCGCTGTATACGTGCGTGCGTGTATCCGCTGTATACGTGTGCGTGCGTGTATCCGCTGTATACGTGCGTGCGTGTATGCGCTGTATACGTGTGCGTGCGTGTATGCGCTGTATACGTGTGCGTGCGTGTATGCGCTGTATACGTGCGTGCGTGTATCCGCTGTATACGTGCGTGCGTGTATCCGCTGTATACGTGTGCGTGCGTGTATCCGCTGTATACGTGCGTGCGTGTATCCGCTGTATACGTGCGTGCGTGTATCCGCTGTATACGTGTGCGTGCGTGTATCCGCTGTATACGTGCGTGCGTGTATCCGCTGTATACGTGCGTGCGTGTATGCGCTGTATACGTGCGTGCGTGTATCCGCTGTATACGTGCGTGCGTGTATCCGCTGTATACGTGTGCGTGCGTGTATCCGCTGTATACGTGCGTGCGTGTATCCGCTGTATACGTGTGCGTGCGTGTATCCGCTGTATACGTGCGTGCGTGTATCCGCTGTATACGTGCGTGCGTGTATGCGCTGTATACGTGCGTGCGTGTATCCGCTGTATACGTGCGTGCGTGTATCCGCTGTATACGTGCGTGCGTGTATGCGCTGTATACGTGCGCGTGCGTGTATGCGCTGTATACGTGCGTGCGTGTATCCGCTGTATACGTGCGTGCGTGTATCCGCTGTATACGTGTGCGTGCGTGTATCCGCTGTATACGTGTGCGTGCGTGTATCCGCTGTATACGTGTGCGTGCGTGTATGCGCTGTATACGTGTGCGTGCACGTATGCGCTGTATACGTGTGCGTGCGTGTGTGCGCTGTATACGTGTGCGTGCGTGTATGCGCTGTATACGTGCGCGTGCGTGTATGCGCTGCATACTTGTGTGCGTGCGTGTATGCGCTGCACACTTGTGCGCGTGCGTGTATGCGCTGCATACTTGTGCGTGTGCGCGTGCGTGTCGGTGAGCTGCGTGTGCCGGCAGGCATCTGCATCGTGCCGGGGTCCGGGTTCGGGCAGCGCGCCGGCACGCACCACTTCCGCACCACCGTGCTGCCGCAGCCCGCGCTGCTGCAGACCATGCTCGACACCTTCCGCGACTTCCACGCCAGGTTCGCCGAGCAGTACGCGTAGGCGCCCCCCTCCCGCTCCTCAAAAATTATCCTCAAAGCCCACCCCCCCAACTCCAGAAATCCCCACCAACACCAAACCCCCAAGCCTCCCTTCTCTCCATCACACACAATCGGAATACATAGCGTTATAATTACTAAATCATTTTACACTATGTATAGAAGTAGATAAAAGAATCGTAGGTCATTTGACAATTGCTATTGATATTTGTTGGTTTTTTTTTCTATAAATTTCATATTAATCTGTTGAAGCTACTGTGTGGACTTGTTCATTATGTTAACAACCATTTTATATAAGCATTGTGTGATTCTGTAACCTTGAAAGAACTTTCAACTATCACAGGCTACTGGGTATTACTTTACATCATAATGTATACCTTATGTGAAATGTCAATAAATTTTGTTATTATTTTAACAATAATTTCACACATTTTTCGTTTAAACACCAGATATTAAGTTCTCGTGTCGAAAATCCTGACACTTATAAAAATCAAATGACACTTATATGACTCAAAGCTTAGCAAAGCATCCAGTAGTGTAATGACATTTTATTGAAAACTGCATTCAACTAAGTTTCTTGCTAATTTCATCTATTACAATTGTCTAGATCCATTAAACTTTCTTGCAAAAGAAAAATTGTTCGTAACTAACTCAAAATTTTGTTTGATATTAATGTTATTTAGAATTACTTTATAAGTTTCCTGTGTATTATGGTGAAACTTGTCAAAATGGCAGCTCTCACTGCCTTAGATAATTATACACGGACTTATCTGTGAACCGAATCAGATACGAGGTTCCTATTTAAATGTTTTAAACAAATATACACTACCACGATTGTTTTTAATATTAAAAAAGACCTTAAGTTGAACACACTTTATACTTTTGTGATGTTTTATTTGGTATGCAATATATATTAAAGTATTAAAAAAATTATGACAATTTAAAACGACCAGTTTCTGGTTCCAAATTTGAATTATATCCACAACTGAATATGGCGGCAGATAATTAAAAATATATTGTAATTCTGCAACAATACCTTTTACGCATTTATGGAGGATTTATTATCGCTTTTACATAGTTTTTTTTTATGAATTTTGTTTTTGGACAAAGTTGCAAAAGCTTATTGCCATTCATTGCACATTATGTATGTCTAGTCGAGGCAGTGCCATTTTGTCTGCGTCTAAATTTATATTACATTATATATATTTTTTGTATATTTATGTTTTGCATTTTTTGAACTTTTGGTTTTTTTTAATAGGACAGTGTTGTCATGTAGCGCAATGCAAATAAATTAATTAGGTTTGCTTAGAGCATTGTTTAGAATATGAATTTTGTGGACATTCCTTACGTCAAAGAGATTTTGTTTTTGTATTGTTACAGTTGTTATATATTTAATAAAGAAAAAATTAAGGTCGCTGTATGTGTCATTTTCTTTGCAATCCTTTTACATTAGTCTTTATAGGCAATGTGTGTGACAGGTTGATTAAAGGGGGACCCCCTTATGTGTAAGTGAATTTAATTCGTGTTACGGTAAGTAATAACATATACATTCACACTCGAAGGGCACGGTGGCAGCAGATTTGTTATTAAAAAATCTTTAAAGGTGCTAGATTCTTTTCCCGTCTAGGAGTCGTCGGAGTCAACGATACACTCCTACCTTTTTCTGCTGCTAAATAGCACTGCAACAACTGCTGTGCTCCGGTGTGAAGGATATAGAGAACTAGAGTAATCACCAGCATTCATTGAAATTCGCCAACCTAAGTCGCCAGATCTGAGGTCCGGGGTTCGATTCCCGGACGGGTGAAATCAGAAAACCACCTCTCCTACATTGTATTTGGCCTGAATGTTTGTGGTACCTTCGTTGTTTCTGATTCCATATGCAACTGACTCTAAATAAATAAATAAATATCTTCACGCCATTTCCAATATAGGGGTAGATAGAGGTGTAGACAATAAAGTCCTTTTGACCCTCCTTACATCGTGCGTTATTTTTGAAAAAAGAAACCCATTGGTACGAGCCGTGGGGATCGAACTCCCCTTCCACTTGGCTATTGTGACTGTTAACTTACTTTAGGATGTATTTATTAAAACTAGAAAAAAATACCTTATGCATTGGTTTACATGTGTCATTAGTTGCAGAAGTCACCATCTGTTGGAATAAATTTTCACTCTAAGCCCAATCCTGTTAAATAAAACATATACCTCTGCTTCTCCAGAATCTTATCGCGGTATGTTACTATGTTAGAGTTCTGCTGGTATACCCAACGTCTACTTATGAATATTTATGGTAACTGGAGCATCAAAGGAATCCCTGATTGTATTGAGCATTGTACATGGCAGCATTAGTGTGGGTAACAGTGAGTAATGCGCTACGTGGGGTTGACATCTACACTACATAGCATTGATTGGCTAATATTGAGAGGTTATATATGTGAAATTATTAAATAATTAGAATTCAGCAAGGTCTATCTTATCTCATCAATCAAATTATATCGACTTTCTCCGTAAAGTCTGTTAATCAGATCAGCACACTTATATGTAATTATCATTAAATCTAAAAGTTTTATACATTAAATAGATGAGTTGCAGTTTGCATAGTGTTGTTTCTGCCTGAATCACGTATTGACTGATGGTCTCCCACTAGGCAAAGCCTGTATCGAGGAAGCCCCAATTCAAAAGACTTATAAACGGATCCTCGGTGCCAATAGTACTTTGGAATCACTGATATTTCATTTGTTACTTACTAATATGTTACGTTCAAGATAAAAATTTACCTAATCTACTCTCTATGTTACACAAATAGTTTTATATCAGTTTGGTCTGAGTAATAAGTAGTAGTCTACGTGGTCGATTGACCTGCCATCTGTCATAGTAAGTGTAACACATTTAAGCGCTTAAATTCATACCCATCACATAACTAGATGGCGCTATTTAGTAATGATTAAATTTTGTTTCATTTAGTGTTCACTAAATGAAACTTGTGTTTAATAAACATCTCCGGATGTAAAATATTAATTTTGCTATAGAAGTGTTCTTAGATTTGATTTGTTATTAGATTAGTAGATGGAATGAGTGCTAGTGGTATTGTCTTAGAGTAATTTTTCTAGAATAGGTGAAAAGAACGAAATAAGCGCGATGTAGCTTCATAAAACATACAAAAATATTAAGCGTCTCAACGCACGTCGGCCAACGAGTGTGGCGATGATGCCGTCTCCTTTATATATGGAATCGAAATGCCAATGTCTTAAAATAAAACACACATTTCACAGGCCGTTTAGAGTAAGTTGCCAAAGGCTATTCGCATAAGAATATAGCCATTCTCCATCTTCCAATAAGTGTCACAAAATATACATAAATAAATATCTTCACGTACTTCCCAATACAGGGGTAGACAGAGGTCTAGTCTAGACGATTAAGTCCCTTCGACCCACCTTCTACTGAAGATATTCTCCGGAAAACGTGACAGGTGGTGAGCCCGTCGCCGTCTTTATGTCCAAGCCAACGATATAATTCATATATAAGTTTTTTTTTGAAAAATCCATAGGTACGTACGTCTTGACTCGAAATTCCGACTCGGCCCCAACCCAAACACCCGGCTATCGTGACTGTCACAGAATTCGGATACAGGAAAGGACTTGGAAAGCAAAGGCTGCCGACAGATGGCGGGATAACCAAAACAAACTCGTAAAAATACCAGACCGGTAATGTAATAAATATTAAATAAAAATATGATCACGCCATACCAAATACTGGGGTAGACAATTAGTTCCTTTCGACCCACCTTCCACCGAAGCATGGCCTAACAACCCCTACAAGCTGTATTTAATATTAAAAAACAGTCATAGATGGCACTACCATTAACATTTTTAAATTATAAAACGTGAAGAGAAGCCGAATTAAGTAAAAATATTAAGATTTAAACAAAGACTAGAATATTTTATAAACACACCTTCACGTCAAAGAATAGGCTACTTGTACTTGTGGCTACATTTTCCAGCCAAGTAAATAGGCAGTATTTCTTGTACTAGGTGGTGTCTCATGGTGGAGTCTCACTCGGTGTGTGGATTTTTTTTTGGGATAACGTACCAGGTGGTCATCCTTTCGCCGTTATTCGCTTATTAATAATATTTGTATGTCTTATATTCTATATTATGTGGCATTATATACGAATTCTACGTCATATGTATATTTTTATTATAATATAGGTATTACTTTTTTGTAATCATTGTTATTAAGTGTTACGGTATATAATTGAGTGTGTGATTTTGTGATCGGAATTCGAGTCAAGAGACCAGTGTTCGATCCCCAAGGCTCGTACCAAAGGTTTTTTGACGGAAAAGACGGCGACGGCCTCACGTTGTCCCAAAAATATCTTCGGTGGCAGGTGGGTCGAAAGAACTTAATGGTGTAGATCTTTGTTTACCCGTGTATTGGGAATGGCGTGAAGATATTTATTATTAACATTTGTCTATTGTCAGAGAACAACTTCCGTTTTCATTTAATACTTATTACATATCCTACATATTGTGTATTTATAATAAAATTCTATAAAATTTATTGAATTTTCAAATCGTATTCTCTATACATCGACAACTGTTTCTAAAAGCCAGTAATAAAGCAATTTTATACACGTTACGTTTGCGGGCTGGTTAAACGACGACTATTTCGCAGATTGCACGCCGCAAATTACGGCCCTGTGGACTTTAAGAGGATTCATACAGCCCGGCCGTTACAGACTTTACGTAATGGCCTGAATAGAGACTAACTATTGTCGCTTAAGTATAGCTGAGTGCATATAGCTATCGTTCTGTGAAATACGTGACGGCAGGTGAGTTTTGTTTAGAAAGAACGATCGTATCATGATTCACGCAAAACTGATCGTTATATCGAAAAGTGTAAGGTGTAAGATCTAATGACATGGTGTGACGGCTTATAATTATGTATCGCCTCTCGCGAGTCGGGTCGTGGATACTGCATTTTCGTCCGAATCACTTTCGAAGTGCTTTTCCATGTAATACGTGTAAAATAAATGGTTACATAGGACTCGGGGCTCCTTAATACTGTCTAGCGTCCAGCATTGAGAGTTTTCTATTTCTATTTTATTTCTTGAACACAAATCAGCTCTCGGCTTAATCCGTAATGTCTCAAGCTGCAAAACATAACGTTTCTAATGCACCTACTTTTTTAATAGTCAGTTTGAATACAAAATATTGGTAAAGTTGTTAGGATTCATCTTAACTTGTGGATATGAAATATGCAATTACATTACGTACTTTTGTTAGTATCTCTATGTGATTGTAGTTTCTTAATCTATTCTTCATCAGTGTTGTAAGACAACTTCCGATAGATGGCGTATAAAATATTAAGATTTAAACAAAGACTAGCATATTTTATAAACACACCTTCACGTCAAAGAATAGGCTACTTGTACTTGTGGCTACATTTTCCAGCCAAGTAAATAGGCAGTATTTCTTGTACTAGGTGGTGTCTCATGGTGGAGTCTCACTCGGTGTGTGGATTTTTTTTGGGATAACGTACCAGGTGGTCATCCTTTCGCCGTTATTCGCTTATTAATAATATTTGTATGTCTTATATTCTATATTATGTGGCATTATATACGAATTCTACGTCATATGTATATTTTTATTATAATATAGGTATTACTTTTTTGTAATCATTGTTATTAAGTGTTACGGTATATAATTGAGTGTGTGGTTTTGTGATCGGAATTCGAGTCAAGAGACCAGTGTTCGATCCCCAAGGCTCGTACCAATGGTTTTTTGACGGAAAAGACGGCGACGGCCTCACGTTGTCCCAAAAATATCTTCGGTGGCAGGTGGGTCGAAAGAACTTAATGGTGTAGATCTTTGTTTACCCGTGTATTGGGTATGGCGTGAAGATATTTATTATTAACATTTGTCCATTGTCAGAGAACAACTTCCGTTTTCATTTAATACTTATTACATATCCTACATATTGTGTATTTATAATAAAATTCTATAAAATTTATTGAATTTTCAAATCGTATTCCTCTATACATCGACAACTGTTTCTAAAAGCCAGTAATAAAGCAATTTTATACACGTAACGTTTGCGGGCTGGTTAAACGACGACCATTTCGCAGATTGCACGCCGCAAATTACGGCCCTGTGGACTTTAAGAGGATTCATACAGCCCGGCCGTTACAGACTTTACGTAATGGCCTGAATAGAGACTAACTATTGTCGCTTGAGTATAGCTGAGTGCATATAGCTATCGTTCTGTGAAATACGTGACGGCAGGTGGGTTTTGTTTAGAAAGAACGATCGTATCATGATTCACGCAAAACTGATCGTTGTATCGAAAAGTGTAAGGTGTAAGATCTAATGACATGGTGTGACGGCTTATAAATTATGTATCGCCTCTCGCGAGTCGGGTCGTGGATACTGCATTTTCGTCCGAATCACTTTCGAAGTGCTTTTCCATGTAATACGTGTAAAATAAATGGTTACATAGGACTCGGGGCTCCTTAATACTGTCTAGCGTCCAGCATTGAGAGTTTTCTATTTCTATTTTATTTCTTGAACACAAATCAGCTCTCGGCTTAATCCGTAATGTCTCAAGCTGCAAAACATAACGTTTCTAATGCACCTACTTTTTTAATAGTCAGTTTGAGTACAAAATATTGGTAATGTTGTTAGGATTCATCTTAACTTGTGGATATGAAATATGCAATTACATTACGTACTTTTGTTAGTATCTCTATGTGATTGTAGTTTCTTAATCTATTCTTCTATCAGTGTTGTAAGACAACTTCCGATAGATGGCGTATAAAATATTAAATTAAAAAATACACACAGTCTTTGTGGTTCTTTAATTAAAATTTTAAATAAATATAAAGTCTAGTAAAATTACTACTTTATCCACTGTGAAGACAAACACATGTAGAAATATAACGCATATTTTGTTTTAAATCACGTATTTATAAAATAAATATAAATAAATATCTTCACGCAATTTCTATTACAGGGGTAGACAGAGGTCATGTCTAGACAATTAAGTCCCTTTGACCCACCTTCCACCAAAGAGATTTTCTGGATCGAATTATAACCACCAAAATTGTATTACAGCTTTTGTTTTGTGCAGTACAATGCGGGGGTTTTTGAATATTTCAATAATTCTACAATGTAACTTTGAACTGGATAGTGTTTGTGAATATCCCTCACGCGTTTTAATAGTTGGGAATTGAATATGTTACTTCACAGTTAATGAACGTTATTTTCAATTAGAAGCCTACTGCGTGATCCCGCAAAAACCACATTTGACCACCAAATACCGCTCGTTGTGAGAACATATAACCTCTAATCTAATTTTTTTTACAGGATTTTCCAGAGTTTTCCTTTTACTGAAACTTTTTGATAACCTCTGTGGACGAGTGGTGTATACACCGGTTTTATGGTGTTGCCAGCTGTGAGGTCCAGGTTTCGATTACCACACGGGTAAATGTAGAAAACTACTTTTACAACATTGTTTCGGGTTTGGGTGTTTGTGGTAGCGATGATGTTTCTAATTCCATAACACAAGTGTTTCGTTACTTACTTTTGGATAGGGGCAATGTACGTTTGCATTTATATTAAAAACAAACTTTGTTCTTAATTATTAAAAAATTGTTATAATATTTCTTCATTTCACTGAAACTCTTAAAAGTCTGAACAGATTTCGATATATTGAGTATCATTAGAATCCAAACAATGAAAATGATCAAAATGGCGGCAATTTTTATTTTGCTTGCTTGCTTGTGCTTTGCGGGTTACTCAATCATAATCATTGCAATAGAACTCCTTTAGTGTAAAGCGATTAATCTAAAACTTGTTATACCGCTTTTGTCTCGATGGGAATGTAACTTAGAGTATTAAGCATTGCCAAGAAGGTTGCCCTCAACATGAATATCAAATGTAAGGCCTCGGATATAGCACGTTGTTGAAAATACTCCAAATCCAAGATGGCGTCCGTAACAAAATGGCGAATAATAAAACGGTTTCATTGTAAAGAAACAAAATAAGTAATACTAAGAGCAAAACATTATTAGGTGGGTATTAGGTATCAATTTCTTTTTGTCATCTGTGATGAAACATGTGGAATTAATTGCTGTATCGCCAGCCTGGAAATAAAGAGAAAATAATATCTAATGTAAGTTGAATAATTTTATATTTATAATAAAATTCTATAAAATTTATTGAATTTTCAAATCGTATTCCTCTATACATCGACAACTGTTTCTAAAAGCCAGTAATAAAGCAATTTTATACACGTAACGTTTGCGGGCTGGTTAAACGACGACCATTTCGCAGATTGCACGCCGCAAATTACGGCCCTGTGGACTTTAAGAGGATTCATACAGCCCGGCCGTTACAGACTTTACGTAATGGCCTGAATAGAGACTAACTATTGTCGCTTGAGTATAGCTGAGTGCATATAGCTATCGTTCTGTGAAATACGTGACGGCAGGTGGGTTTTGTTTAGAAAGAACGATCGTATCATGATTCACGCAAAACTGATCGTTGTATCGAAAAGTGTAAGGTGTAAGATCTAATGACATGGTGTGACGGCTTATAATTATGTATCGCCTCTCGCGAGTCGGGTCGTGGATACTGCATTTTCGTCCGAATCTCTTTCGAAGTGCTTTTCCATGTAATACGTGTAAAATAAATGGTTACATTGGACTCGGGGCTCCTTAATACTGTCTAGCGTCCAGCATTGAGAGTTTTCTATTTCTATTTTATTTCTTGAACACAAATCAGCTCTCGGCTTAATCCGTAACGTCTCAAGCTGCAAAACATAACGTTTCTAATGCACCTTCTTTTTTAATAGTCAGTTTGAGTACAAAATATTGGTAATGTTGTTAGGATTCATCTTAACTTGTGGATATGAAATATGCAATTACATTACGTACTTTTGTTAGTATCTCTATGTGATTGTAGTTTCTTAATCTATTCTTCTATCAGTGTTGTAAGACAACTTCCGATAGATGGCGTATAAAATATTAAATTAAAAAATACACACAGTCTTTGTGGTTCTTTAATTAAAATTTTAAATAAATATAAAGTCTAGTAAAATTACTACTTTATCCACTGTGAAGACAAACACATGTAGAAATATCACGCATATTTTGTTTTAAATCACGTATTTATAAAATAAATATAAATAAATATCTTCACGCAATTTCTATTACAGGGGTAGACAGAGGTCATGTCTAGACAATTAAGTCCCTTTGACCCACCTTCCACCAAAGATATTTTCTGGGTCGAATTATAACCACCAAAATTGTATTACAGCTTTTGTTTTGTGCAGTACAATGCGGGGGTTTTTGAATATTTCAATAATTCTACTATGTAACTTTGAACTGGATAGTGTTTGTGAATATCCCTCACGCGTTTTAATAGTTGGGAATTGAATATGTTACTTCACAGTTAATGAACGTTATTTTCAATTAGAAGCCTACTGCGTGATCCCGCAAAAACCACATTTGACCACCAAATACCGCTCGTTGTGAGAACATATAACCTCTAATCTAATTTTTTTTACAGGATTTTCCAGAGTTTTCCTTTTACTGAAACTTTTTGATAACCTCTGTGGACGAGTGGTGTATACACCGGTTTTATGGTGTTGCCAGCTGTGAGGTCCAGGTTTCGATTACCGCACGGGTAAATGTAGAAAACTACTTTTACAACATTGTTTCGGGTTTGGGTGTTTGTGGTAGCGATGATGTTTCTAATTCCATAACACAAGTGTTTCGTTACTTACTTTTGGATAGGGGCAATGTACGTTTGCATTTATATTAAAAACAAACTTTGTTCTTAATTATTAAAAAATTGTTATAATATTTCTTCATTTCACTGAAACTCTTAAAAGTCTGAACAGATTTCGATATATTGAGTATCATTAGAATCCAAACAATGAAAATGATCAAAATGGCGGCAATTTTTATTTTGCTTGCTTGCTTGTGCTTTGCGGGTTACTCAATCATAATCATTGCAATAGAACTCCTTTAGTGTAAAGCGATTAATCTAAAACTTGTTATACCGCTTTTGTCTCGATGGGAATGTAACTTAGAGTATTAAGCATTGCCAAGAAGGTTGCCCTCAACATGAATATCAAATGTAAGGCCTCGGATATAGCACGTTGTTGAAAATACTCCAAATCCAAGATGGCGTCCGTAACAAAATGGCGAATAATAAAACGGTTTCATTGTAAAGAAACAAAAATGGCGAATAATAAAACGGTTTCATTGTAAAGAAACAAAATAAGTAATACTAAGAGCAAAACATTATTAGGTGGGTATTAGGTATCAATTTCTTTTTGTCATCTGTGATGAAACATGTGGAATTAATTGCTGTATCGCCAGCCTGGAAATATATATATATATATATATATATATATATATATATATATATATATATATATATATATATATATATATATATATATATATATATATATATATATATATATATATATATATATATATATATATATATATATATATATATATATATATATATATATATATATATATATATATATATATATATATATATATATATATATATATATATATATATATATATATATATATATATATATATATATATATATATATATATATATATATATATATATATATATATATATATATATATATATATATATATATATATATATATATATATATATATATATATATATATATATATATATATATATATATATATATATATATATATATATATATATATATATATATATATATATATATATATATATATATATATATATATATATATATATATATATATATATATATATATATATATATATATATATATATATATATATATATATATATATATATATATATATATATATATATATATATATATATATATATATATATATATATATATATATATATATATATATATATATATATATATATATATATATATATATATATATATATATATATATATATATATATATATATATATATATATATATATATATATATATATATATATATATATATATATATATATATATATATATATATATATATATATATATATATATATATATATATATATATATATATATATATATATATATATATATATATATATATATATATATATATATATATATATATATATATATATATATATATATATATATATATATATATATATATATATATATATATATATATATATATATATATATATATATATATATATATATATATATATATATATATATATATATATATATATATATATATATATATATATATATATATATATATATATATATATATATATATATATATATATATATATATATATATATATATATATATATATATATATATATATATATATATATATATATATATATATATATATATATATATATATATATATATATATATATATATATATATATATATATATATATATATATATATATATATATATATATATATATATATATATATATATATATATATATATATATATATATATATATATATATATATATATATATATATATATATATATATATATATATATATATATATATATATATATATATATATATATATATATATATATATATATATATATATATATATATATATATATATATATATATATATATATATATATATATATATATATATATATATATATATATATATATATATATATATATATATATATATATATATATATATATATATATATATATATATATATATATATATATATATATATATATATATATATATATATATATATATATATATATATATATATATATATATATATATATATATATATATATATATATATATATATATATATATATATATATATATATATATATATATATATATATATATATATATATATATATATATATATATATATATATATATATATATATATATATATATATATATATATATATATATATATATATATATATATATATATATATATATATATATATATATATATATATATATATATATATATATATATATATATATATATATATATATATATATATATATATATATATATATATATATATATATATATATATATATATATATATATATATATATATATATATATATATATATATATATATATATATATATATATATATATATATATATATATATATATATATATATATATATATATATATATATATATATATATATATATATATATATATATATATATATATATATATATATATATATATATATATATATATATATATATATATATATATATATATATATATATATATATATATATATATATATATATATATATATATATATATATATATATATATATATATATATATATATATATATATATATATATATATATATATATATATATATATATATATATATATATATATATATATATATATATATATATATATATATATATATATATATATATATATATATATATATATATATATATATATATATATATATATATATATATATATATATATATATATATATATATATATATATATATATATATATATATATATATATATATATATATATATATATATATATATATATATATATATATATATATATATATATATATATATATATATATATATATATATATATATATATATATATATATATATATATATATATATATATATATATATATATATATATATATATATATATATATATATATATATATATATATATATATATCTAATGTAAGTTGAATAATTTTATATTTATGACTAAATAATAATATTTACAAAGTGTAATAGTAAATTAATTGTATAAATGTATTAAAGCTAAAAGTACAATGAATAAGT
>JAGSMR010000719.1:0-17028 GCA_029286605.1 Sericinus montela | reverse complement strand
TACAAAGCTTGCGTGCGTCAGCGTAATCAATATATGGTCAAATTTGCGCAATCCAAATATGAACCGAATACTAGTATTTTTTGTAGTCTCTCGTTTATTTAATTGGTTAACAGTTAAATTTACAAAGCTTGCGTCAGCGTAATCAAGAATAGGAAGAAATCTTAGCCTCGACTACCCCTTCATAAGAGCTTTAATTTAAGTTAAATTTGAATAAACCGTTTGACTTTGAACTTATTTTAATTCCGGCCATTCAGGCAATTTAAGTTCACAGCCTTCTTCCATTACTAAAGCAAAAGTCTAGACAGTGTAGTCTTCAACTAGCATTTTACCGGAGCTTATTTAGGAGCTTATTACATCTTGACAGGTGGTGAGCCTATCGCCTCTTTAGCGTCCAATTCAATGACATATATCGAATATAAAGATTCTAAAAAACCCATTGGTGTGAGGCTTTTCAGATTACATTTCAAATCCACCAACGACTTAAACATTAAAATAAAACGTTATAGAGTAAAACAATAAGTACATTTTAAATAAATTCAATTAAAGAACATACTGGGAAGATGCAATTTTTTTTTTTTATTTCAGACATAGGTTTTAAAGCAAAATCAATTTATAGAATGTTAAATAGTACAATGAAAATTTAATAGTACATGTACAATGTAATAGTAGTTTAGCATATTGCTTTTTTGTTATAATTATTGTTATAGCTACTTACCTAAAAAGAAAACGTACTCGTTTCTTTTTTAGTGTCTTTCAATCTGTAATGTTTTATGTTTTTTTTTAATATTGTGTCTTAACTATTGTATTCTGTTTCTAATAATAATGATATGGACTTTGACAGTTACTTGATAGTTTTAAAGACATCAAAATGAGCGGCTACGCTCATTTTGATGTCTTTAAAACTATCAAGTAAACTAGTACCATCTATCTAGTAATATAGATACATATATATCTAGTAAACTGATAAAAGCTAGTACAAATTAAAACAAATGCATATATTGCATTTGCCTTTTTTTAATTTGTACTAGCATTGGTAGATTGCATTGTTCCCTGAGACTAAAAACGCTCTAGGAAGTCTGCAGTCTGTGATCAAATTCTAGATGGGCCCAACCATTATATCAGATTTGACAAGCCACATATCTTCGCGAAAGAACACCAATTCCTATTCAGGATAATCCGTGAGGCTATTGAAATTAAAAAACATCCTAATTTCAATACAGAAGATGGTTGGGTACTAAAACCGGCTTGGGATCCAGTCATTATAAAATTAAATCTAAGACCAAGCATACCACTGCAAGACCTCAAGATACAGTGAGCACATACTGCGTAAATCGGATCCAAAATTAATAAATAAAGTTGACGGTAGCCGAAGGTAGCTGTGACAGCAGGATGTTCAAGACCCCAGTCCTCCCGTTACCTCGGTTGCTGTAAAGCATCTGAAACGTCGGGAAATAAAAATAGTTTGTAAAAAACTAATTAAAAACGCGATAAAATCCGAAAATCGTTTTATTTTAAATTGTACTAGCATTGGTAGATTGCTTTACTTTCTTATAAGAATCAAGTTCAACGGTTTACAAATTTTTAAAGATATCTGACATCTTCCTTCGAGTTTCGAGCGAAGTAAATTAAAAGTTCTTAAGCTGTTCTTAAGCTACATGCATAAAGATAAATAAATACAAAAGATAGAGACCACATATCATACATTCCTCTAAATCCAAAGTTAAAAAAATATCTTCAAGCCATTCTAATACAGGGGTAGACACAGGTCTAGTCTAGACAATTAAGTCCTTCGACCCACCTTCCACCGAAGATATTTCGGGACAACGTGACAGGTGGTGAGCCCGTCGTCGTCTTTATGTCCAAGCCAACGATATGAATTGTACATAGGTTTTGAAACCCATTGGTACTGCCACCTGGGGATCGAACTCGGGTCTCTCGACTGAAATTCCGACCACCCTTCCACTCGGCTATCGTGACTTATTAATAAATTCAAAGTAAGTAGCTTAAGCACTTGCGTACCGCAAACACCCAGACCCCAAAACGATGTAGAAAAGTAGTTTTCTACTTTCACCCGTGAGGGAAGCAAACCCGGCAAATCGGAGCTGTCACGTTAAATGAGGTCGACATGTATTCATATCGTAAAACAAAGCAACTGTAAATCTAATAATAAACTAGAAAATATCTATGTAAAGCAAGTCATATGTCAGGGCTAGAGTTAATTTTTTTTTTTTAAATTTAAACATACTTCCTGATACTGTGTAAAGGGGGAATAATTTAGACAAATAGCATACTATCACCCCACCTACGTATATTAAAGGTAATAAACCAGGCGAGCACGTAATAATGCACCATTTTTCTCAAATTGTTTCACTACGGCCCCGAGAAATAATAATAGAGAATGGCCGTCGTAAGCATATTTTACGACACGCCAAAGTTACAAAGCCTGAGTCTATGCGAACAGAACACTAAGGTTTTGAATTCTTAGTGGCTGAAATTGTTTTACATCCTTACTTACATAATATATGTAAGTGGTCACGATAGCCGAGTGGTTTGATCATTGTTGAGTTAATCCGAGTGAAGAGACTCGATCCCAGGAGGTATTACATATGGGTTTTTGAAAACTTGTGTGCCATTTATATTATTATTATTTATATCGTTGGATTTGACCAGGCGGCGACAGGCTCGCCACCTTTTATGTTCCAAAAAATGTCTTCGGTAAAAAGTGACTCGGAAGAACTTTTAATTAACTACTGTATGACGAAAATAATGAATTTGAAAGAAGTGAAAGAAATATGTAAGTTACGTGCCACTTGGTGATCTACAACACCCCGTCGAAGATTCTATGCGTGAAGATCTCAAACTATAATGGTTGTGTATCACATAAATAAATGTTGTCATATCTTTCCGTATACAATATCCATTGAACGTGTTTTGCTATACCGTGCCTGCGACAAGCCGCCGCTTTATTTAGACAAATAGCGCACTACCGCCGCGGTTAGTGGTTTTAAACTATATTAACATACATTCTAACTTATAAGTACAAACTAGACGCAGTGAATCAAAGTATAAAATAAATACATAGATACACGTCGTTAGCTTCAACATAGAGACGGTGATAGGCGCACCATCTTTCATATGGTCTCAAAAAATCTCTTGGGTGAAAGGTGGGTCGAAAGATATTAATTGTTTAAGCCTCTCTCTACCCCAATATTGGAATTGTCGTTAGAATATTTTTTTCATAACTAAAGACCGTGTTCTATAGGACCATAGGAGGATAATGTATTAGTACCTGATACATTATACCTTACCTGGTCGAAATATCGACTCAGGAGACCCGAGTTCGATCCCCAGGTGGCAGGCTCGTATCTTTGGCTTGGACATAAAGATGGCGACGGGCTCACTACCTGTCATGTGGTCCCGAAAATATCTTCGGTGGAAGGTGGTTCGAGGAGACTTAATTGTCTAGATTAGACCTCTGTCTACCCCTGTATTGTGGTGCGTGAAGATATTTATATTTATTTATAATAGTATAAAGACATATTATTTCAAATAAGTATACCGGTTGCTTGGACAATAAGAAGGCTAAAAGGCTATTAGGCTCATTACCTGTCACGTTATCCCGAAAAGCTCCAATGAAAATCAGGATGAAGTAACAAAATTTTCACGACCCCTGTCTACCCCAGTATAGGAAATACGTGAGTGACAGTTATAAATTTCCCACAGAGCATTACAGTATACTGACATTCCGTTAACTACCTCTGCTGCACATGTTCATACGTTTCATGACGTGCATTTGGAACGGATGAGTTCTGTCTTTATTGTCCCATTTTACCTTGGCACATAAAACATAATAAAAATGGAACGTAAAAGGAAAAACAAAGAGATTTTTACGTTACAATTATCTTGTTTTACATTCGTTCTTTATTTTACGACAGAAGGAGAACGGTTATTGTTGCAAACACGTTCTCGAATGATTTGAGCTTTTCGTAAATTTTAAGTACGAAAATACTCAAATCATTCGAGCACATGTTTTCATATTGTTGATTAATATTGTCACTTTAAATTAAATAATCTTATTCCTAAATATTCCTGACGACCCGTTTGCAAAGTCGGTAGTGACCCTGTCTTGGAAGATATGAGTTGCGGCTTCGAATCACGCGAGGGACAAACATTTGTGGGATGTATACGAATGTTTGTACTCGAGTCATGGATGTTTATCAATTTCTAGACACTTATCTAGGTAATTATATTGCACCGTTAACTTGTAACCAAGAGAGCGCCGCCAGCGCGCCGCACTCGCCAGCTGCTCGCCGTTCGCACGATCACCTTCGCGTCTCACGTCTTTATTCCTGATCACTGACCCGATCACTTGGTTTCTTACTGCCGAAAACTGAATACATATTATCATGGAGTGTACAAATGAAAATTGTTTGAATATTAACAATTAAGATATATGGTATGGAAGGAAAGGAAGTGCGGGCACTCAAGATCACGCGAGCGGCGGGCGTGCAGTGCATTCGTGGCATACTCGCCAGATTTGGACTCATCCTAAGATGGAGATATGCTCACCAAGGAAAGGACCTATGAAAGGACTAAATTATCTATTATGATTATCTTTTATGACAACCTCCGTGGCGTGGCGTAAACACCGTTTTGAAAGGTGTCGCCATCTCGAGGTTCTGGGTTTGATTTCCGACCGTATACATTTGTTTGGCTCTAGTGTTTGTGCTGGCTGCATTTTTTCCGATTCTCATACCACAAGTGCTTTAGCATCTTACATTGGGATCGGAGCAATGTATGTGATGTTGTCCCTATGTATATATGTATTTGTATTATATAAAACTCTGTTTACCCCAGTATCAGAAATATGCGTAAAATATTATTAAATATATAACTCCTAAATATTAAATGATTAGGGTAACAATTTTAATCTATGATACATTTTTGGTAATATTAATGATACCTTAAAATTCATTGTTCAACACTTGTACACAATTCACTTTATTTAATTATTTATTAATTAACCGACCGGTTTCGCCTTACGGCATCATCTGGCGGCATGATTTTCGAGATTTTCGAGTCAATGGGGCAGACTCGTTCCAATGGGTATTCAAAACTTATGTACGAATTACGAGTATATCATTGGTTTGAACATAAAGACGGCGACGGGTTCACCACCTGTCACCTTGTCACGATCGGTGGAAGGTGGGTCAAGGGGACTTAATTGTCTAGAATATACCTCTATCTAGCCCTGTATTGGGAATTGCATGAAAATATTATTAATATTATATAAATGACGTGGTAATAAAAGAGCCATGTGATATGAAATTATAATTAAGTGTCAAATATTACATGTTTAAAGTTTATTTTGAAGTGTTAGTGATGCATCTTAAACATTTTGTTAATTGGTAAAATTTGAAATTTACTCGTCTGAGGGATATAAAAGAAATTTCAAGCGTGAATATTAACGCGACATATTCCGTGTGGTGCGAATACAGAAGAATTCAGCTTTGTGTCGCTATCAAATGCAATGCAGACTGGGCTATAAAGTGATCATATTTGTTTTATTTTACTAAAATCATGAAAATATTACAAAATAAGTTAGTTAATTTAAAAAATTAACTTAAATAGGTATCCAATTCGAAAAATATGAAATTAAGACAATTCAAGAATTTTAAACATTTAATGTCTAATGTTTAAAGCACTTAACACTTAATGTTTAAAGCTTTAACAATTGTAAAATAAAAATTAATAATTACTATCTAACCATAAATAGAAATTACTAAAAATGAAAACATTACGTAACAATAGAACAATTTATATATTATTTTATAAAATAAATAAATAACTTTTAAGTATAAAGATACATTAATAATATTTAAAATAACAGCAATCGCAGTAATCGTCTGCTTCCAAATTGTTCAAGTGTGTTGGCTTGGATAATCGCGGGTTCAATTCCCATCCACATTAGTATAATTTTTAATTCCATTGTTTACTTAATAACAACATAAATGTCATAAATTTTATAAAATTTAATAAACAGTCAACCCATCTTTAATTCTCATCATTCCCAAGATTGGAGTAGACAGCGGTCTAGAAAATTATTTCTTTTCTACCCACCTTTCACCGAAGACGTTTTTGGGACTACGACCGGTGGTGAGCTTGTCGCCATCTTTATCTCCAAACTAACGATATTTAGCGTACATAAGTTTTCAAAAAAAAAACATTCATAAGAGCCTATCACCTGAGGTGGAAGTCGGTTCTCTAGACTCAAATTCCGATTACCCAATCACTGGCTGTCATGACTATTCCCATATTCTACAAATATCCGAATATTATAAAAGCATTGAATTATGTTGAAAAGTATTTACAATTTTATTTGATCTGTCGGCGTAAAGAGCTACGTGGTCGTTTGTTCTCTGTAGTCGTGGCAACCATTTCATCTCTCTCTTATCAAGGTCGAAGAAGACTATTTAAATATAAACAATATAGTCGGAATTGTGGAAGTCAAGCCAAGCAAAGAAGCCGCAGGATCAGTAAAAGGATAATTTTACTAGAGTATGACTTTGTGCTTAATTACATACGCTATATAATTTTAGGCTTTATTTGATTTTACTTACGTATCAAATAAAATCAAATCAATCTAAACTTAATATTATTATGGAATTTGTATATTCCTTGCAGTCTTCGCACTCGCACGCAAAGTTTTAATGTGGCAGAACCTTAAGAGACCACGCACCTACACAAAAGCGAAAGTTATCCTAAATAAGTGACGTAATATTTACCACTTCTTCCCGAGGAAGTCGTAAGAGGCGCCTAAGGGAAACAGCCTTGAATATCGTTATGGCAACCGATAGATGGCAGGATAAACATTTCTGGACAATATCGGACCAAAATTATTAGATCGAAAATGGGCAGCAGCGTCTGAAATTACCGAAGTGGTCTGGTACTGCCATCGCCAATCCGCTTGCCTAGCGTGGCGAGTATGGCAAATCCTTCCTATGGGAGAGGCCTATGTCCTGCAATAAACTTTAATAGGCCGATATGGTTGTATCTATATTGATTGGACCCGGGTCGCAGAGCTGGCGACACCATGGAAACCGGTGTGTCGACCACTGAGGATGAGTGGCGTACACACCGGTTTCCATGGTAAATTTGTGCAGTTGTGGAAATTTGTGCACAATAACAATGAAATAAATTCAATTGATACTGAATCGTCATTTAATTATTTTTAAAGCATACTTGCAATGCCAAATAGCATTACTATTATTTCTGTTAACCACTACAAGTAAGATGCAATGCCTGTGTCTGGAATGGCATACGATACTAATCAAATAGCGGGCCGAGCCTTCAATGTTTTGCAGTCTGCACCCTAAATCACAAGGCAATTAACAAATATATATAAATATCTTCACGCAATTCCCAAAACAGGAGTAGGCAGAGGTCTAGTCTAGACAATTAAGTCCCTTCGACCCACCTTCCTCACACCGAAGATATTTTCGGGACAACGTGACAGGTGCACATTCCGTGGCCGTCTTTATGTCCAAGCCAACGAAAAATGTGGTATGATTTTTATAAATAGCTAGGAGCGATCACCTTAATCCCTGAGTTGCTGTCATTAACACATTTTAATTAATACATTCTATTAAGTTTTTATTAAATAAATTTCTTAAATCTAAATATAATCATATAGTCAGGCTTTGCACATTTACTGGGATTTTGTTGTTTTGAAGCGTATGTACCGATATAGATAGATGATGACCCACAATATAATTTCGCAGACATAAAATAATCAAATTTCCACGACATGATCTGAGACGTCCCACATAAATAGCCGAGTGGTGCGTGAAATTACGTCAACAAATAGCCATTTAAGCCTCTGCAGGGCATTAGTTATTTTTTCTTTCCTGAACATATTGGCCTGTCTGTTTTGTTTCGTTTCTGGTGATCGTTTTTCGCCAGACTTCACACACATATACATAAATGCATATATGCTCAGATAGGAACAGCATCTCTGATCTCAAGTAAGTAGCTAAATAACTTGTGCCATGCCACGAGGAGTAGGGCTCTACGATTATAATAGTTTTTAGTTAATAAGTATTGTAAATATTAACATAATTTTTTCTGTTAATAAATAAATAAATGTTAATTTATGGAAAAATATAAGAAATAAAGATAAGGTAACAATTTTTGTTACAACGCCATCTATTAAAAGTCTTCGGAAACGTGCAAGTAGTGCGCTTGAGTAGGGTCGACACAGGAAATGTCAGAGCGGATTTGACTACAATGTGTTGTCAATGTCATTTGACTTCTGATATAAAAAATAATAATAAATAAATATAAATATCTTCACGCAATTCCCAATACAGGGGTAGACAGAGGTCGAGTCTAGACAATTAAGTCCCTTCGACCCACCTTCCACCGAAGATATTTTCGGGACAACGTGACAGGTGGTGAGCCCGTCGCCGTCTTTATGTCCAAGCCAACGATATTCGTACATAAGTTTTTGAAAAACCCATTGGTACGAGCCTACCAACTGGGGATCGAACTCGGGTCTATTGACTCGAAATTCCGACCACCCAACCACTCGGCTATCGTGACTTCTCATATAAAGTGTCTTCAAAATATTCTCGAGACTTCACTTACGAAACGGACGGCAGTGTGAACGGTCAGCTGACTGAATCGAATTTACTGCGTTTCCACCCATTTAGATCGTGAGTTGCCTCACGTGGACTACCCTACGCCGACATCAGAAGTGGGATGCAACTCAATCCGTCCACATGGCGTGAGGCATAAAATTTTCAGGCATCCTGTAAATACAAACAAGAGTGGTTATAAAACAAATTGCAAATTGCACTTTGAACTGAATTAAGCACCTGCATAGTTTATTGCCCGCCTCATTACCGCTAGCTAAGTTAGGTTTTATTCGCCTACACTTTGCATCATGAAATGTGGAACAATATTTTCAAATGTAATAATGGAGTTGATATCAGAATGAGTGCTGCACCAAAGTCTTGGGACACAAACCCGTTGAAACTTGTTATTGTTTAGAACGAGAGCTTTGCAAATGCCAAGGCTTTCTCTTAGACTTATAGAGTAAAGCCAAGAGTAAAATCGGGGAGGTTTATTTTTACGTCGAAAAAGGGTATGAGTCTCTTGACTCGAAATTCTGACCGCCCAACCACTCAGCTATTGACTTTTGACATTGTATATTTATTTACTATTATTATTTTGACTGAGCTCAAATACACACAGTCAGTTACATTATCACGCAAATAGAAATCTAAGATTTGTATTCAGTGAGAGTTTATCGAGTTTTACAATCGTCGCTAATTTAAATCAATTTGAGCTACATTGCTCAAAATGTCAAGAAGTCTCAGTTCGTATTTCTTGAAGTAAATCAAGAAAGCGATACGACCTTACCCAGCAGTAAAATGAATCGATAATTCTGATGCGATACTATTTCGATTTCGACGACGCTGATTTCAAATAAACTCTAATTCGATCTCCGTAGACGAGTGGCGTACACAGTGGTTTTCATATATTGCCAGGTTTGAGGTTCGATTACCAGTCGAGTCAATACAGAAACACTTTTCTACATTTTCTCGGGTTTGGATGTTTGTGGTACCTTTGTAGTTTCTTAACAAGTCTTAGCTTTAACTAATTATTTTCTTTTCAAAGTAATTGAAGTAATTCAATTATATGGATCCTACCTGTGTATGTTATTTTTAACCTCACGCTTTTTCTCATACTGGAGTAGGCAGCTGCTTACTTTGGTATCAGAGCAATGTATGTGATGTCGTCCCTATAGATAGGGACAACATCACATACATTGGATATAAAAAAATATTTCATTGTGGTAGAGATAAATTTAGATGTATAACACCTGAAAATATTTAGTTTAAATGAATATACGAGTATTTAGTATTAAATTTCACGTATTCCGTGGTAACGGCGTAAGAATATTGCCACTTCCTTTCACCCCGAGGATGTCGTAAGAGGCGACTAAGGGAAACAGCCTTGAATATCGTTACGGTAACCGATAAATGGCGGAATAACTCCGTAAAAATGTGAGGCCAAAATAATCAGACCGAAGACGGGCAGCAGCGTCTGAGGTGCGAGTGGTCTCGTACTGCGATCGCCAATCCGCTTGCGATTATGGCAAATCATTCCTATGGGAAAGACCTATGTCCTACAGTGGACTTTAATAGGCCGGTATGCATGTATGTATGTAATAAAATATTTCCAATTGTAGCAATAAATAGATATATTAAAGAATATTTTTTCGTTTAAAAATAAGGCTTTTTGTCTCTAGAACTCCTAGCTACTGGATCGCATTTTTCCTTCCACATTTTTTATCGAGACTCATAGGACATATATTGCTTTTGTTTGAGTTTACTATTTAACCTCGGAGGTCTCGTTTTGAACCGATGTAGTTTTCGACGTCGGAGACCTGATAGCCTAGTTGGTAGTGATGGAAAATATGAGGTTGGTTAGGAATCCCGGTGAGGAAATACATTTTGTCATGAATATGAATGTTTTTATTCGATTCGGTTTTATTATATATATTCTACTATTATATTATCAATTAACATATTGTACAGCTCCGGTGAAAGTGGGTCGAAAGACTTCATTTAAGTTAAATTTGAATAAACCATTTGACTTTGAACTTGTTTTAATTCCATTAAGTTCACGACCTTTCTTCCATTACTAAGGCAAGAAGTCTAGAGAGTGTAGTCTTCCATTAGCATTTCACTGGAGCTTATTTAGAGCTTATTACATCTTGACAGGTGGTGAGCGTCTCCTTAGTCCAGTTTAATGAAACATATCGTATATAAAGATTCTAAAAACTCATTGGTACCAGGCTTTCATAGTTAGATTCCACTTCAAATCAACCAACCACTTAAAACATTGATATAGAAAGTTATAAAGTGATCTAAAAATATGTATAGCGTGCATTTGAATGGATAAGTTCCGTCTTTATTGTCCCATTTTACCTTGGCACATAAAACATAATAAAAATAGAACGTAAAAGGAAAATAAAGAGATTTTTATACGTTACAATTATCGTCGTTTTACATTCGTTCTTTATTTTACGACAGAAGGAGAACGATTATTGTTACAAATACGTTCTCGAATGATTTAAGTGTTTTCGTACATAAAAAATCTTGTCATTTTAAATTAGTCAGTCTAATTCCTAAATATTTCTGACGGCTCGTTAGCAAAGTCGGTAGTGAACCTGTCTTCGAAGATATTCGTTGCGCGTTGGAATCACGCTAGGCGCAAACATTTGTGTGATTTATATTTGTACTCGAGTCATGGATATTTATCAATTTATAGACACTTATTTAGGTAAATATATTGCACCGTTAACTTGTAAACTAAGAGAGCGCCACCGGCACGCCCTATCACGCTCGCTTGCTGCTCGCCGTTCGCTCGAGCACCTTCCGCGCCTCACGTCTTTATTTCTGACTGCTGACCCGATCAGTTTGTTTCTTATTGCCGTAGACTAAAATAAATATAAATATAAATATCTTCACGCAATTCCCAATACAGGGGTAGACAGAGGTCAAGTCTAGACAATTAAGTCCCTTTGACCCACCTTCCACCAAAGATATTTTCGGGACAACGTGACAGATGGTGAGCCCGACGCCGCCTTTATGTCCAAGCCAACGATGACATTCGTACATAAGTTTTGAAAACCCATTGGTACGAGCCTACCAACTGGGGATCGAACTCAGGTCTATTGACTCGAAATTCCGACCACCCAACCACTCGGCTATCGTGACTTCTCATATAAAGTGTCTTCAAAATATTCTCGAGACTTCACTTACGAAACGGACGGCAATGTGAACGGTCAGCTGACTGTATCGAATTTACTGCGTTTCCACCCATTTAGATCGTGAGTTGCCTCACGTGGACTACCCTACGCCGACATCAGAAGTGGGATGCAACTCAATCAGTCCACATGGCGTGAGGCATAGGTACTCAGGCATCCTGTAAATACAAACAAGAGTGGTTATAAAACAAATTGCAAATTGCACTTTGAACTGAATTAAGCACCTGCATAGTTTATTGCCCGCCTCATTACCGCTAGCTAAGTTGGGTTTTATTCGCCTACACTCCTTGCATCATGAAATGTGGAACAATATTTTCAAATGTAATAATGGAGTTGATATCAGAATGAGTGCTGCACCAAAGTCTTGGGACACAAACCCGTTGAAACTTGTTATTGTTTAGAACGAGAGCTTTGCAAATGCCAAGGCTTTCTCTTAGACTTATAGAGTAAAGCCAAGAGTAAAATCGGGGAGGTTTATTTTACGTCGAAAAAGGGTATGAGTCTCTTGACTCGAAATTCTGACCGCCCAACCACTCAGCTATTGACTTTTTGACATTGTATATTTATTTACTATTATTATTTTGACTGAGCTCAAATACACACAGTCAGTTACATTATCACGCAAATAGAAAATCTAAGATTTGTATTCAGTGAGAGTTTATCGAGTTTACAACCGTCGCTAATTTAAATCAATTTGAGCTACATTGCTCAAAATTTCAAGAAGTCTCAGTTCGTATTTCTTGAAGTAAATCAAGAAAGCGATACGACCTTACCCAGCAGTAAAATGAATCGATAATTCTGATGCGATACTATTTCGATTTCGACGACGCTGATTTCAAATAAACTCTAATTCGATCTCCGTAGACGAGTGGCGTACACAGTGGTTTTCATATATTGCCAGGTTTGAGGTTCGATTACCAGTCGAGTCAATACAGAAAACACTTTTTCTACATTTTCTCGGGTTTGGATGTTTGTGGTACCTTTGTAGTTTCTTAACAAGTCTTAGCTTTAACTAATTATTTTCTTTTCAAAGTAATTGAAGTAATTCAATTATATGGATCCTACCTGTGTATGTTATTTTTAACCTCACGCTTTTTCTCATACTGGAGTAGGCAGCTGCTTACTTTGGTATCAGAGCAATGTATGTGATGTCGTCCCTATAGATAGGGACAACATCACATACATTGGATATAAAAAAATATTTCATTGTGGTAGAGATAAATTTAGATGTATAACACCTGAAAATATTTAGTTTAAATGAATATACAGTATTTAGTATTAAATTTCACGTATTCCGTGGTAACGGCGTAAGAATATTGCCACTTCCTTTCACCCGAGGATGTCGTAAGAGGCGACTAAGGAAACAGCCTTGAATATCGTTACGGTAACCGATAAATGGCGGAATAACTCCGTAAAAATGTGAGGCCAAAATAATCAGACCGAAGACGGGCAGCAGCGTCTGAGGTGCGAGTGGTCTCGTACTGCGATCGCCAATCCGCGCGATTATGGCAAATCATTCCTATGGGAAAGACCTATGTCCTACAGTGGACTTTAATAGGCCGGTATGCATGTATGTATGTAATAAAATATTTCCAATTGTAGCAATAAATAGATATATTAAAGAATATTTTTTCGTTTAAAAATAAGGCTTTTTGTCTCTAGAACTCCTAGCTACTGGATCGCATTTTTCCTTCCACATTTTTATCGAGACTCATGGACATATATTGCTTTTTGTTTGAGTTTACTATTTAACCTCGGAGGTCTCGTTTTGAACCGATGTAGTTTTCGACGTCGGAGACCTGATAGCCTAGTTGGTAGTGATGGAGAAGCCAAGGGTTACGGATTGGAATCCTGGTAGGGAAATACATTTTTGTCATGAATATGAATGTTTTTATTCGATTCGGTTTTATTATATATATTCTACTATTATATTATCAATTAACATATTGTACAGCTCCGGTGAAAGTGGGTCGAAAGACTTCATTTAAGTTAAATTTGAATAAACCATTTGACTTTGAACTTGTTTTAATTCCATTAAGTTCACGACCTTTCTTCCATTACTAAGGCAAGAAGTCTAGAGAGTGTAGTCTTCTCCATTAGCATTTCACCGGAGCTTATTTAGGAGCTTATTACATCTTGACAGGTGGTGAGCGTCTCCCTTATCGTCCATTTTAATGAAACATATCGTATATAAAGATTCTAAAAAACTCATTGGTACCAGGCTTTCATAGTTAGATTCCACTTCAAATCAACCAACCACTTAAAACATTGATATAGAAAGTTATAAAGTGATCTAAAAATATAACATAGCGTGCATTTGGAATGGATAAGTTCCGTCTTTATTGTCCCATTTTACCTTGGCACATAAAAACATAATGAAAAATAGAACGTAAAAGGAAAAATAAAGAGATTTTTATACGTTACAATTATCATCGTTTTACATTCGTTCTTTATTTTACGACAGAAGGAGAACGATTATTGTTACAAATACATTCTCGAATGATTTAAGTGTTTTCGTACATAAAAAATCTTGTCATTTTAAATTAGTCAGTCTAATTCCTAAATATTTCTGACGGCTCGTTAGCAAAGTCGGTAGTAAACCTGTCTTCGAAGATATTCGTTGGGCGTTGGAATCACGCTAGGCGCAAACATTTGTGTGATTTATATTTGTACTCGAGTCATGGATATTTATCAATTTATAGACACTTATTTAGGTAAATATATTGCACCGTTAACTTGTAAACTAAGAGAGCGCCACCGGCACGCCCTATCACGCTCGCTTGCTGCTCGCCGTTCGCTCGAGCACCTTCCGCGCCTCACGTCTTTATTTCTGACTGCTGACCCGATCAGTTTGTTTCTTATTGCCGAAGACTAAAATAAATATAAATATAAATATCTTCACGCAATTCCCAATACAGGGGTAGACAGAGGTCAAGTCTGAACAATTAAGTCCCTTTGACCCACCTTCCACCGAAGATATTTTCAGGACAACGTGACAGGTGGTGAGCCCGACGCCGCCTTTATGTCCAAGCCAACGATGAAATTCGTACATAAGTTTTGAAAAACCCATTGGTACGAGCCTACCAACTGGGGATCGAACTCAGGTCTATTGATTCGAAATTCCATTTCGAGTCGAGAGACGAGTTCGATATCCCAATTAACGGTACCAAATAATGGAGTCCATTAATAACTGTCAGCTCTTGGGGTACTTAGAGGAGCACCAGTTGGTTGGTGACCGCCAGTACGGCTTCGTCGAGATTCGCTCGTCTGGTGATCTTTTCATTCATCGATAGGCGAAGGCAGTAGAGAGCAAGGGAGAGGCCCTGGCAGTTAGTTTGGACATAGTGAAAGCCTTTGATCGGGAATGGCACAAAGCGCTTCCCTCAAAGCTTCCGTCGTATGGGCTTCCCGAGATATTTTGCAATTGGATCACTAGTTCTCTCACAGACCGGAGCATCAAGATCGTAGTTGACGGTGCATGCTCGGACTCCAAGTCTGTGAATGCTGGTGTCCCACAAGGCTGTGCGCTATCGCCAACCCAGTTTCTTCTGCATATCAATGATTTGTTACAAATTAGTAACAGCCATTGCTATGCAGATGACAGCACTGGTGATGCTCTATATACCGGCCGTGCCAATATTTCTCTCGGGAACACGTCGACGAGTACCGGATCAAACTTGTGCCTGAAGTCGAGATTTTGTTAGACAAAATCTCGGACTGGGGCCGACTTAATTTAGTCCAGTTCAACCCTAAAAAGACATAAGTTTACGCGTTTACTGCTAAAAAGAAACCCTTCGTCGTATCACCTCGTTTTGAGAGCACTCACCTAGTTGCCTCAGCCAGCATCGAAATCCTTGGCGTCGACATATCAAGCAACGTTCAGTTTCGCGGTCACTTGGAAGGGAAGGCCAAATTGGCCTCTAAAATGCTTGGCGTTCTCAGCAGAGCGCGACAGTACTTCATGCCGATCCACCGCTAGCAACTTTATAACGCGCAAGTTCGGCCGCACATGGAGTACTGTTCTCATCTCTAGGCGGGGGCACCCCAGTATCAGCTCTTTCCATTTGACCACATCCAAAGAAGAGCGGCTCGAATTATCGACGACCATACTCTATGGAATAAGCTGCCGTCAGCGGTCACCGAAACGACTTAGGGACCTTCAAGAAAAGAGCCTATACCTTTCTCAAAGGCCGGCAACGCATCTGTTATTCCAAAGGTATAGCAGATGTTCATGGGCGGCGGTAATCACTTACCATCATATGTGCCACCTGCTCGTTTGTCTCCTTTTTCTATAAAAAAATGTAACATGCTAAAGCACTTGTGGTATGGGAATCGGAAACTACGTGGGCACCACAAATACCCAGACACTGTAGCTGACCGAGAAAATTAAGAAAAAGTGACCTCTAAGTGTAAAAATGGTCTACTTTGACCCGACTGGAACCCGTGGCCTCAAGGTGGTGACACCTTAAAAACCGGTAAACACCGGTTTTTAAGGTCTACTTCACTTTTAGATATGCGTGAAGAAACAAACTATACGAAAATATGGACCGAAATCTCTAATTATTCATGCATATTTTTAAGTAATGTACTTATTTTGTGTTTCCGCTTTTCTGTATTGCAACCCATGCTAGCTTATACAAGAAGGCTTATATAATATTTGTTACTATGCGTTTCGACTATACTCTGGTCCCAAGCTTAACAAGAGTACTCAAGTTGTAACTTGAGTACTATTATAATATAAGCCTTAAATATATTTAGCGGTAACAAAAAAATGTAGTGACTAGTTTCTACCCACATAGCTCGACGAACTGAAAATCGTTGGGAGAGAAACGTTCTCGTGGCAAACTCGTTTAGTCAAACGCAGTGTGGCACTTCGCCCCACGGATAAGGTGACGACTTGCAAAATATTGCGGGAAGTCGATGGTTGCTGGTGTCTGAGGATCGATCTTTCTGGAAAACTTTGGGGAAGGCCTATGTTCAGCAGTGGACTCTGGACAGGCTTTATAAACCAGGAATCCAAATCATATTATAGATCTCTCACGGGAACTATAGAATTTTCGGGATACTAGTCTATAACACAGTGTGGCTGACTATATTTAAGCCAAATTCTATCCAGATCCGTCCAGCCTAGCGTTCTTGTTATTATTTTATTTATATAATTTCAATAGAAATAATAAAAATAATCAATT
>JAGSMR010000718.1:0-29987 GCA_029286605.1 Sericinus montela | reverse complement strand
TTCGAAATTCGATTCGAATCTCAATAACTCCAGATCCGTCCAGCCTAGCGTTCTTGTTATTATTTTATTTATATAATTTCAATAGAAATAATAAAATAATCAATTTTCGAAATTCGAATCTCAATAACTTTTTAATGATGTTCCATGCGTAAGTAGCAAACTCACTTGTGTTATGGAATAAGAAACAACGAATGGGCCACAAATACCCAGTCGAGACATATGAAAAGTAGGTTACTCTTTAACATTTTCCCTTTGGTCTCTATACTGAGGAATAATACCCGTCCTAAATACAAATGTTGAGTTAGGTTGCGAAATTGTCTACCAGTGGTGCGATCCCGTAATCTGCCTGCCAAGCGTGGCGATTACAGCGCACTTGAGGCTATGTCAACAGTGGACTGCTGCAAGCTGGTATGTGTACGTTATATAAGTGTAATGTATAAGTCGAAAGTAACATAAGCTTTTGTCGGTGCAGCATCTAAGTAAGTAAGCTTAGTTGTGTAACAGCCTTCGACTAAATGCTGCCCCTGCGGCTCTTCTCGCGGTTTTGTGGTTAACGCGCGAAACCCTAATTATTGTTTCCTAAAAAATAATGCTAGCCTTAGTTACACCTTAACATCAGCTACCGCCAGTGAAAGTTCCGTCAAAATCGGTCCAGACGTTTCAGGTGTCTGTCCGTTTGTTCCGGCTTTAATCTGAGACAGCTGAGACCGATTTCAACAGGACTTACACTGGCAGAAAGCTGATTTTTGTGGCGTAACGTGGGATCATCAGAGCTACTTTTTATTTTAGAAACATATTCTATATATTCCTCCAATACAGAGGTAGCGGTCAGAAGTCTAGACGATTAAATCCTTCGACCCACCTTTCACCGAAGATTTTGGGACAACGTGACGAGTAGCGACGAGCCCCATGAATTTGTTTTTGCGTAGATTGTTAAAGAAATAAAACAGTTAAAACATGTCAGTTTCCATTTATTATAAAAACCCTGACCTGGCCACAACAAATTATAAGTAAATTTCTTAGTTCGGAAAGGACATAGTTTTCATTAAAGTTTCAGCTCAATTTCAATATCGCATCGCATTGTTCGTGACTAGATCCAGGGCTCCCAATTGGACCTGTGACGCCGAGGACGTGGGGGTCCGTGCGAGTGGCGCAGCAGCTCGGATACCACCTGGCGAGGGAACATTGCCTGAATTATCACCCAACGTTTTAAATGTTTATATATCATTAGAATATTAATTATGTCATGGTTAGGAACTAGATATCAGTTACGTAACAAAGTGCTCTGATGATATATCCTGTTATTCACATCCATTCCACATCTTTGCAGTATATTATCTTAACCGGTGTTGGGAGCTGGCCCAAACAAAATGATCTAATCACTGCAAGTGATACTGATATCACAGAACGGGCTCCACCGATTTCGGTGATACTATTCATTGTGTTATAGTGCTACGAACGCGGATTGGTTGGTATATACATAAAAACAGCCTATGAAAGTCCATTTCAGGATTGATTCACCAGGCTTCTCGCGATCATTCAGGCGGATTGTCGATCGCTTTGTCTGGTTGCTCATTTTAATCTGGTATTTTCGAGATAGGTAGGGTAGGTAGGGCTCTCCTCTGTCGCCTCTCAGAGACACTCACGGACAGAGAGGATTCGTATGCACATGTAAATCATCAACCCCTAGCTTCGAAGGCGGGGTCGCTAGCAACTAAACTACGGGGTCAGTTTGTGACCTGCTCCTCCGCTGCAGCTGCTTGCGTCTGGGAGTGGGCGCTGCCCCCTCCCACCGCACACCAGCCCCGGAACTGCGACAGCCATCCAAGTGCACCGACGTATATAAGTGTTGGGGTGCCTTCACAAGCCAATCAAAGTCACGATAGCCAATCTTTAATCTTGGAAACTACTTGAAGTTATTTATAAGTTTTAAATCTAGAAACTTCAACTCTGCCTCATAGCCACATATTATAAGTAACCTTTATCTCTGTTTAATAATGTTAATGTTGAAAGATACACGAAAACGCATAATAAGTATGAGTTACACGATATCTATATGTACATAATTGTGCATGTGATAATGTTAGTAAATAAAATTAATTTGCGTATATGACAGGTCATATTCAATAATAAAAATACTAAAAAGTATAAAACATCAAAATCTCAATATATTTAAACCAACCATACATTTAGACCAATCGATAAATGTTGTGTCATTCAATAAATGACCTTTCATTTAACAAAGTGTAATTGCAATATCTCATGTGACATGTACTTCTTATCATGATCATCGTCATCATAACAGTCTCTAACAGAAGTCACTGCTGAACATATACGCCTCTCTAAGGATCGCCACATAGAAAGGTCCTGTATGTCATTTGCACCATCGACACCCGCAATGTTCTGCAGGTCGTCGCAGCATCTTGCAGGGAGACGTTCTAATACAGACGGTTATAATCATTGACTAAAGAAAGATATATTAATTAATAATAATACAAAAATTAAATAGTAAAAGAATTCAATAATTAATTTAAAAATTCATTGAATTAATTTATAATATATAATATAATATACTTTATAGAAATAATAATATATATATCCAACAAAATCAAATTGCTATATACTTTCAAGCTGTGTAAATATTTTTTAAAGAACTTCAAATAGAATTTTATATTCTTTTCTCAATGTATGTACATATACAAGCAAATAAGTAAATACGTTAATATGACACCTAGACTGAGGTGATCGTGCCCGACTAATGTCTAGGAGAAAGAGTTAATATTGTATTTACAACATTATAAAATTTCTTTCGCCTGTTTTTATCTCCGCTAAGAGATAGACTCTGTGTCGATGAACGAATTTAAATTCTTATTCAATATGAATAAATACAAATACTGTTGTCATGGGTCAGACAAATCAAAATGAAACTTAGACTTCAATATAAATGTTTATTGATCCGTAACAACATTAATTAAAATATGAAAACAAATGTAGTTTCTTAATTGTATGTTGCGTCTAACATCAAACATGGTTGCAGCATCGAATAACCCCAGCTAGTTTGTCAATACAGCATCCTTTTAAATGATATTTAAAATAATATTTTACATTAGAAATATTATTCAAAATGCATTTTTATAAATAGGCCGAACTATTAATTTAAATTCGTTTTCGTGTATCTTTCAACACATTAACATTATTAAAACAGAGATAGTAGCTACTTTATAATATGTACCAGTGAGGGCAGAGTTAGAAGTTTCTAGGATTTAAACTTATAACAACTTCAAATAGTTTCAAGATTAAAGATCGATATCAGCATGTTTTCTTGGATTGGCTTGTGAAGGCACCTCTAAATACTCTATGTACGTCAGGTACATGGACAGCTGTCACCAGTTCCGGGGCACAGTGCGCGGCGGAAGGGGCAGCGCCACTCCGGGACAGGCGCAGCTTCAGCCACGTGGAGGAGCGGGTCTGCAAACTGACCCCCGTAGCTTGGTTGCTAGCGACCCGCCTTCGAAGCTAGGGGTTGATGATTTACATGTAGGGGACAGTACAGGATTAGCTCATTTTGTTTGGGCCTGGCTCTAACACCAGTTGAAGAATATACTCGTAAGGATAGCGAATGGATGTGAATTACAGGATTATATCAGAGCACTTTGTTGCGTAACTGATGTCTGATTCCCAACCATGACATAATTAATATTCTAAATGATATATAAAAACGTTAAGATAATTGCACGTTCCTCTTGAGTATCGAGCTGCTGCGCCTGCTGCACGGACCCCACGTCCTCAGCGTCACCAGGTCCAATTGGGAGCCCTGGATCTGGTCACGAACGATGCGATGCGATATTGAAATTGAGCTGAAACTCTAATTAAAACTATGTCCTTTCCGAACTAAGAAATTTACTTATAATTTGTATTGTAATATATTTTTATAATAAATGAGCGACATGTTTAACATTTTTATTTCTAACAACAATCGCAAAAACAGCGATAAATAAATGCGCTACGTTGACTTAAAATCTTCGATGAGTAGTCGGGGCCCAATGGTCTGTCTACCTCTGTTGGAGAATATGTGGCAGTGTGTTTCTAAAGCCAAAAAGTAACCACGATATCCGTGCGCCACAAAAAAAATCGGCTTTCTGCCGATGTGAAGTCCCGGGTGGGGAAATCGACCACAGCCGTCTCGAAGGCCAACCGGGAACAAGCTCGGACGGCACCTGTTTATCTCGTTCGGCTGACGCAGTTTGCTGACGGCTAACTGACTGTTATGGAGCCAACAAACTGGCGATGACTGGCTGTGATGAGGTTTCGCGTTCTTCTAAGGCTCACCGGCTACGAAAGGCTGTGACAGTCGGTGACACGCAACAAACTGCTGCAGATGCTGCTGTCGACCGCCGTACGCTTGTATAACGTGCACGCCGGCAACGCGACGGTCCGCTGCTGGTTTATGGGCGTGCCCGTGATCTTCACGTGACAGGTCGGCGATCGCGCTGTTACCTGGCAACTAACATAACTAACCAAAATTTGTGCTTGGGACGGGTGTTCGCCAGGGCTATGAACAAAGGGAAAACGAAATGAAATGCACTACCGTGGCTCGGGACGTGTGGCGAATGGCGTTCTTATTCCCATGGCACCTGTGATTTGCTGCACGCGTAGTCGCTCGATGCAATATGTGATTTCGGCTTATCGGCAATGTTTCTGCGGCGTATTGACGGTGGTGGTGTGATAAGGCCTTGATTATATTACAAATTCATACTTAGTGACCTCTTTAAAACCATTTATGACCGTATTCAATATTCGACTGTAAACTTAAAGACCAGTATTTTGTCTGGCCTGTTCGCCGCTGCGTTGTTTGCATAATTTTAATGGACGGTATAAATCCGTATTTAACTGTTGGTACATGCTGAGCTAAAGCGTATTTGTAACGGGCTTTGCCGCTATATGTACTATCTTTATTATTTCAAAAAGACATTGAAAGATGTTCGGTAACAGTCGGCTGTTTATAGTTTACCACTAATTTTAATAGTCAATTAAATTAATATTCGACCTATTATAAAAATGGTGCGCAATAATATTTCTAATGTAAAAATATTGTTTGGTTGTTGGCTTAAAAGGGATATTTGTGACCCGGCAAACTGGCCGAGGGGGTTATTCGTTGCAACCATGTTTGATGTTGGAGCGCAGCGCCAGTAAAGCTTGACTGACCTGCCTATTTTAGTGTGTTGATGGCCAGATCAATAAACATTGATAGTCTGAATTGATTGTGACAACGGCATTGTCAACTGTTTATTCATTGAATAATTTAAATTCGTCTATCATTTAAATCTCTAGCGAACTAACTGAGCAGAAAAAATTACTCATCTTCACCTTAAGATGTACAGTGAGGGCAAAGTTAAGTTTCTAGGATTTAAACTTATAACTTAACTTCATTGGTTTAAAGATTAAAGATTGGCTATCGTGACTTTCTTGGATTGGCAGCAGAGAGCACCTCGGCCCTCTGTACGTCGGTGCACTTGGACGGCTGTCGCAGTTCCGAGGGGCTGGTGCGCGGCAGGAGGGGGCAGCGCCCATAAGGACAGGCACTGCACACACGTGACAGGTCACAAACTGACCCCATGGCTTGGTTGCTGAGCCCCGCCTTCGAAGCTAAGTTTGATGATTTACATGTGCTACAGGTCCTCTCTGTCCATTATGAGTGTCTCGAGGGCGACAGACGAGCCCTACCTACCCTACCTATCTCGAAAAATACAGATTAAAATGAGCAAACTGGTGACAAAGCGATCGACAATCGCCTGAATGATCGCGAGAAGCCTGTAAGAATCAATCACAAATGGACATTCATAGGCTGTTTTTGTATGTATCGAGCTAACCGCGTTCGCCCAGCACTATAACACAATGAATGACTAAGCAGTCGACTTCTGTTAGACTGTTGCGGTGTGATATTGATCATGATAAATTACTGTCACGCGAGATATTGCAATTACTTTGTTAAATTAAAGGTCATTTATTGAATGACGAAAGCATTTATCGATTGGTCTACCATCTTTGAATACTTTATGTTTCTGTTTATATTGAGATTTTGATGTTTTATACTTTTAGTATTTTGTTATTGAATATGACCTGCTTATGCATATATGTTACTCATTTTTTACTAACATTATCACGTACCGGTGTGCATATAGATATCGCAATCTCCATACTTATTAGCCGTTTTTTCAAGTATAACAACGTTACATTATTGAAAAACAGAGATAAGTAGCTACTTGTAAGATGTACAGTGAGGCAGGTTAAGTTTCTAGGATTTAAACTTATAACAACTTCAAGAAATAGTTTCAAGTTAAAGATTAGCTATCATGACTTTCTTGGATTGACTTGTGAAGGCACCTCTAAATACTCTATGTACGTCGGTGCACTTGGGACGGTCCACGCAGTTCCATGAGCTTGTCGCGGCAGGAGGGCGCCTCCCCGGGACGAGACACCAGCCACAGCGCGTGGAGGGCAGGTCACAAGGCAGCCCGTAGCTTAGTTGCTAGCGACCCTTCCAGAAGCTGGGGGACGATGATTTACGTAATGGCACAGTCCTCTCGTAGTGAGTGTCTCGAGGAGGCGACGGAGAGCCCTACCTACCTACCTATCTCGAAAAACTGAGTTAAAATGAGCAAACTGTTTGACAAAAGCGATCGACAATAATCCGCCTGAATGATTCGCGAAGCCCTGTAGAATCGAAATGAAATGGACTTTTCTTAGGCTGTTTTTAATAACCTTACCTCAAACTAACCCATACGTTCATGCTTTATAACACAATGAATAGTATCACTGAAATCGGTAGAGCCCGTTCTGTGATATCAGTATCACCCCAGGGATTAGCTCATTTTTGTTTGAACTAGCTCTAACACCAGTTAGATAATATACTCACAAAGATGTGAATGGATGTGAAAAGATAACAGGATATATCAGAGCACTTTGTTACGTAATGATATCTAGTTCCCAACATGACATAATTAATATTCTAAATGATATATAAACATTTGAAACGATTAAGATAATTGCACGTTCCTCGCCAGGTATCCGGCTGCTGCATATGCGGACTGCGTCCTCAGCGTGCGGATGATTAGGGCCACGGATACAGTCACCGAACGATGCGGTGATATTGAAATTGAGCTGAAACTCTAATTAAAACTATGTGTCCTTTCCGAACTAAAATTTACTTATAATTTGTTGTATTGTAATATATTTTTATAATAAATGGAAACTGACATGTTTTTAACATTTTTGTTCTTTAACAATCTACGCAAAAACAACGATAAACTCGTCGCTACCCTGTCACGTTGTCCCAAAATCTTCGATGAAAGGTGCTGGGTCGGAAGGATTTTAATCGTCTAGACTTCTGTCTACCTCTGTATTGGAGGAATATGTGTGAATATGTTTCTAAAATAAAAAGTAGCCTACGATCCCACGTTACGCCACAAAAAAAAATCAGCTTTCTGCCAGTGTAAGTCCCACCCCGAAATCGGGATCTAGCCGTCTCGAGATTGTAGCAGCGGAACAAACGGACAGACACCTGAAACGTCTGGACCGATTTTTGACGGAACTTTCGCACGGCGTGCTTCGATGTTGTGAGTGTATTAAGGCTGACATTATTTTAGAAACAATAATTGGGTTTCGCGTTAACTACCACAAAACCCGCGAGAAGAGCCGCAGGGGCAGCATTTGATCGAAGGCTGTTACACCAGCTTCAGCTTACTTACTTAGATGCTGCACCGACAAAAGCTTATGTTACTCGACTTATGCATTACACTTGTATAACGTACACATAACAGCTTGCAGTAGTCCACTGCTGAACGCAGGCCTCTCGCGTGCCGTAATCGCCACGCTTGGCGAGCCAGATTGGCGATCACTACCCAGACGCCTCACCAATCTAACCTAACATAACCTAACCTAACATTTGTACTTAGGACGGGTATTGTTCCTTGGGGCCGCAGACTAAAGGAAAATGTTAAGAGTAGATACTTTTCTACATGTCTCGGGACTGGGTATGGCCCATTCGTTGTTTCTTATTCCATAACAAGTGGGTTGCTACTTGCATGACATCAGTGCAATGTATGTGATTTTCAACCTATTAATGTATGTTTCTACGTATGTATTATTTAAAGTTAATTAATGTTAAAGAGCCTTGAGATATAATTACAAATTCCTTAGCAATTATTCAATCCAAATGTAAATAAGGCCATTTATGGCCATATCAATATAATATATAATAGCCAATCTTTAATCTTGAAACTACTTGAATTTGTTATAGTTTAAATCCTGAAACTTCTAACTCTGCCCTCTTTCACACATCTACACAAGTAACTACTTATCTCTGTTTTAATAATGTTAATGTTGAAAGATGCACGAAAACGCATAATAAGTACTGAGATTGCGATATCTATATGTACACTGGTGTGCATGTGATAATGTTAGTAAAAATGGTGTAATTTGCGTATATGACAGGTCATATTCAATAATAAAATACTAAAAAGTATAAAACATCAAAATCTCAATATATTTAAACAGAAACATACATCTAAGATGGTAGACCAATCGATAAATGTTGTCATTCAATAAATGACCTTTAATTTAACAAAATTCTTATTGCATTATCTCATGTGACACACTTCTTATCATAATCATCGTCATCATAACAGTCTAACGAAGTCTACTGCTGATACTATTCATTGTGTTATAGTGCTACGAACGCGGTTAGTTTAGTATATACATAAAAACATTACTATGAATCCCATTTTCAGGATTGATTCTGGGCTTCTCGCGATCATTCAGAGCGGATTGTCGATCCTTTGTCACCAGTTGCTCATTTAATCTGGTATTTTTCGAGATAGGTAGGAGTAGGTAGGGCTCTCCGTCTGTCACGCCTCTCGAGACACTGCGGACAGAGGAGGATTCGTATGCATGGTATCAACTAGCTTCGAAGGCGGGGTCACTTCAGCAACTAAGCTATGGGGTCAGTTTGTGACCTGCTCCTCGCTGCAGCTGCGCCGTCCGGGAGTGGGCGCTGCCCCTCCCGCCGCGCACCAGCCCGGAACTGCAACCAGCCGTCAAGTGCACCGACATTACATAGGTATTTAGAGTTGCCTTCACAAACCAATCCAAGAAAGTCACGATAGCCAATCTTTAATCTTAAACTACTTGAAGTTGTTATGGTTTTAAATCCTAAAACTTCTAACTTTGCCCTCACTGTACATCCTGGTAGCTACGCTGGGAGATTTCTTTCGCCTGTTATATCTCCGCTAGAGATAGACTCTGTGTCGATAGACGAATTTAAATTCTCATTCCAATGAATAAATACACAAATACTACTGTTGTCCAAGGGTCAGACAAATCGAAATCAAACTTAGACTTCAATAAATGTTTATTGATCCATGCTAACAACATTAATTAAAATATGAAAACAAGTATGAACAATTGTATTTGCGTCTAACATCAAACATGGTTGCAGCATCGAATAACCCCAGCTAGTTTGTCAATACAACATCCCTTTAAGCCAATATTTCAAATAATATTTTTTACATTAGAAATATTATTAAAGAAGTACCATTTTATAAATAGGCCAAAATATTAAATTTAAATGAAATGTTTCACTATTAATTCATACAATTATCTATTAAAACTTAGTAAACTATAATTGACCGTTTAACTTGAACACTGAACGTACTTTCAAAACAACGTCCCTTTTAAAACCAATGTTAAGATAGTATTATTATATAAATACTGTTTTATAAATAGCCTCAGTATTTTAAAATAAAATATTAAAAACAAAGGAGACTTATATTCCATTAAAACTATGTAAACATTAATTAACGCAATAGCTGAACACTGAAAAATTAGACAAAACAATATCTCTTTTAGGCTTATGTTAAAATACCATTGGACACATGGCCATAAATAGCCTTAATTACATTGGATTGAATAATTAAGAATGAATTTGTAATTATATCTCAAAGGCTCTCTTAACATTAATTAACCCAACAAGCCACATACGTAGAAACACCCATTGAAAGGTTGAAAATCACATACATTTACCGATGTCTCATGCGTAAGTAGCAAACTCACTTGTGTTATGGAATAGAAACAACGAATGGGCCACAAATACAGTCCCGAGACATGAAAAAAGTAGATTTACTCTTTAACATTTTCCCTTTAGTCTATATGCCCCAAGGAATAATATCATCATAGATGCCCCAAAGAATAATACCCGTCTAAGTACAAATGTTGAGTTAGGTTATGTTAGGTTGAGTTGCGAGGTGTCTGGTGGTGCGATCGCCAATCTGCCTGCCAAGCGTGACGACGATTACGGCGCAGGAGGCTATATCCAGCGGTAGGACTACCGACTGTTATGTGTGTGCGTTATATAGAAGATGATGTAATGTATAAGTCAGTAACATAGCTTTTTTTTTTTTGTCTGCGGTGCAGCATCTAAGTAAGTAGCTTGGTTGTGTAACAGCCTTCGACTAAATGCTGCCCCTGCGGCTCTTCTCGGGGCGTTTTGTCAGTTAACGCGAAACCCTAATTATTGTTTCTAAAATAATGCTAGCCTTAGTTACACCTTACAACATCAGCTACCGCCAGTGAAAGTTCCGTCAAAATCGGTCCAGACGTTTCAGGTGTCTGTCCGTTTGTTCCGGCTTAATCTCTGAGACAGCTAGACCGATTTCAACAGGACTTACTGGCAGAAAAGCTGATTTTTGTGGCGTAACGATGGGATCATGGGCTACTTTTTATTTTAGAAACATATTCACATATATTCCTCCAATACAGGGTAGACAGAAGTCTGAACGATTAAATCCTTCAGGAAACCCACCACCTTTCACCGAAGATTTTGTGACAACGTGACAGGTAGCGACAACGAGCTTATCGTTGTTTTGCGTAGATTGTTAAAGAAATAAAACAGTTAAAAACATGTCAGTTTCCATTTATTATAAAAGAAATATAACACAATACAACAAATTATTGTAAATTTCTTGGTTGAAGGACTATTCAACATCGCATGGACAATTTCAATATCGCATCGCATCCGTTCGTGACTAGATCCAGGGCTCCCAATTGGACCTGGTGACGCCGAGACGTGGGGGTCCGTGCAGTGGCGCAGCAGCTCGGATGCAGCGAGGAACGTTCAATTATCTTAACGTTTTAAATGTTTTATATATCATTTAGAATATTAATTATGTCATGGTTAGGTACTAGATATCAGTTACGTAACAAAGTGCTCTGATATATCTTATTCATCCATTCACATCTTTGCGAGTATATTGTCTTAACCGGTGTTAGGAGCTAGCCCAAACAAAATGAGCTAATCACTGCAAGTGATACATTATCACAGAACGGGCTCCACCGATTTTCCAGTGACACTATTCATTGTGTTATATAGTGCTACGAACATGATTTAGTTTGAGTATATACATAAAAACAGCCTATGAAGAAGTCCATTTCAGGATTGATTCTACAGGCTTCTCGCGATCACATTCAGGCGGATTGGCGATCGCTTTGTCCGCAGTTGCTCATTTAATCTGGTATTTTTCGAGATAGGTAGGGTAGGTAGGGCTCTCCTCTGTCGCCTTTCGAGACACTCACGGACAGAGAGGAAGGATTCGTATGCATGTAAATCTAATCAGCCCCTAGCTTCGAAGGCGGAGATTCGCGCTAGCAACTAAGCTACGGGGTCGGTTGTGACCTGCTCCTCCACGCTGCAGCTGCGCCGTCCCGCGGCGGGAGTGGGCGCTGCCCCCCCTCCACCGCGCACAGCCCCGGAACGGTGACAGCTCAGTGCACCGACGTACATAGAGTATTTAGATGTGCTATTACAAGTCAATCCAAAGAAAGTCACGATAATAATCTTTAATCTTGAAACTACTTGAAGTTGTTGTAAGTTTAAATCACAGAAACTAATAACTGCCCTCACTGTACATGCAAGTAGCTACTTATCTCTGTTTAATAATGTTAATGTTGGAAAGATACACGAAAACGCATAATAAAGTATGAGATTGCGATATCTATATGTACACTGGTGCATGTGATAATGTTAGTAAAATAACGTTGTAATTTGCGTATATGACAGGTCATATTCAATAATAAAATACTAAAAGTATAAAACATCAAAATCTCAATATATTTTAAACAGAAACATACATCTAAAGATGGTAGACCAATCGATCGTGTCATTCAATAAGCACTTTCATTTAACAAGTGTGTAATTACCAATATCTCATATGACATGTACTTCTTATCATGATCATCGTCATCATAACAGTCTAACAAGTCTACTGCTGAACATACGCCTCTCCCTAAGGATCTCGCCACATAAAGAGGTCCTGTATGTCATTTGCACCATCGACTTTCCGCAATGTTCTTCTGCAGGTCGTCGCAGCATCTTGGAGACATTCTAATACAGACAGTTGTATAATCATTGACTAAGAAAGATATGTTAATTAATAATAATACAAAATTAAATAAATAAAGAATTCAATAATTAATTTAAAAAGAATTCATTAGTTAATTTATAATATATACTTAATATAATATACTTTATAAATATGTATATATATCAACAAAAATCAAATTGCTATATACTCTTTCAAAATTAGTAATAAATATTTTTTAAGAACTTCAAATGGGAATTTATATTCTTTTCTCCAATGTATGTATATACAAGCAAATAAATAAATACGTTAATATGACACCTAGAACTGGGTGATCGTGCCCGACTAATGTCTAAGAAAAAGTTAATATTGTATTTCCAACATTATAAAAATTTCTTTCGCCTGTTTTATCTCCATAAAGATAGACTCTGTGTCAATGAACGAATTTGAATTCTTATTCTAATGAATAAATACACAAATACTGTTGTCATGGGTCAGACAATTCAAAATCAAACTTAGACTTCAATAAATGTTTATTGATCCATACTAACAACATTAATTAAAATATGAAAACAAATGCTAGTTTTCTTAATTGTGTATGTTGCGTCTAACATCAAACATAGTTTGCAGCATCGAATAACCCCCAATGGTTTGTCAATACAACATCCACTTAAGCCAATGTTCAAATAATATTTTTACATTAAAATATTATTAAAGTACCATTTTATAAATAGGCCGAATTACAATTTAAAGTTAAATATTTCACCTATTGATTTATACAATTATCTATTAAAACTTAGTAAACTATAATTGACCGTTTAGCAGATTACTAGACATCTTTCAGAAACAACGTCCTTGCAGAAACCAATGTTAAGATAGTATTATTATATAAAATCTTATTACGATACTGTTTTTATAAATAACCTCAGTATATTAAAATTAAATATTAAAAACAATGGATTTATAATTATCCATTAAAACTATATAACATTAATTAACGCAATAGCTATAGAACACTGAAAAAATTAGACAAAACAATATCTCTTTTAAGGCTTGTATTAAAATACCATTGGACACATGGCCACCATTAGCCTTAATTACATTTGGATTGAATAATTAAGTATGAATTTGTAATTATATCCTCAAGGCTCTCTGCATTAATTAACCTTAACAATACATACGGCTGAAACATACATTGATAGGTTGAAAATCATACATTGCACCGATGTCTCATGCACAAGTAGCAAACTCACTTGTGTTATGGAATAAGAAACAGCAAAGATGGGCCACAAATGATACCCCAGTCCCGAGACATGTAGAAAAAATGGAGTTACTCTTTAACATTTCCTTTAGTCTATATGCCCCAAGAATAATACCGTCCTAAGTACAAATGTTAGAGTTAGGTTATGTTAGGTTAGGTTGCGAGGGTGTCTGGTAGTGCGATCGCCAATCTGCCTGCCAAGCGTGGCGATTACACGGCACGCAGGAGAGCCTATGTCCAGCAGTGGACTGCAAGCTGTTATGTGTGTACGTTATATAGAGTGTAATGTGTAAATTCAAGTAACGCAAAGCTTTTGTCGGTGCAACATCTAAGTAAGTAAGCTTGGTTATTGGCAGCAACCTTCGACTAAATGCCTTTACGCTCTTCTCGCGGTTTTGTAGTTAACGCGGAAACCCTAATTATTGTTTCTAAAATAATGCCAACAGCCTTAGTTACACCTTACAACATCAGCTACCGCCAGTGAAAGTTCCGTCAAAATCGGTCCAGACGTTTCAGGTGTGTCTGTCCGTTGCTCCAGCTAATCTCTGAGACGGCTAGACCACGTTTCAACGGGACTTACACTGTGGCTTTCGATTTTTGTCGACGTAACGTGGGATCGTGAGCTACTTTTTATTTTAGAACATATTCATATATATTCCTCCAATACAGAGGTAGACGAAGTCGGGACGATTAAATCCTTCCGACCACCTTTCACCGAAGATTTTGGGACAACGTGACAGGTAGCGACGAGCTTATCGTTGTTTTGCATGGTTGTTGAGAAATAAAACAGTTAAAAACATGTCAGTTTCCATTTATTTTAAAGAAAATATAACACAATACAACTAATTATTAGTAAATTTCTTAGTTCCGGAAAGGACATGGTTTTGATTAGAGTTTCAGCTCAATTTCAATATCGCATCACTCGTTCTTGACTAGATCCAAGGCTCCCCAATTGGACCTGGTGACGCCGAGGACGTGAGGGGTCCGTGCAGTGGCGCAGCAGCTCGGATGCGAACGTGCAATTATCTTAACGATTTAAATGTTTATATATCATTTAGAATATTAATTATGTCATGGTTAGGAACTGTAGATATCAGTTACGTAACAAAGTGCTATGATATATCCTGTTATTCCCGCATCCATTCACACATCTTTAGTATATGTATCTTAACGGGTGTTGGGAGCTATTTGAAACCAGAGCCAGGCCCTAATCCTGCAAGTGATACGTGATATCCTGGAACGGGCTCTACCGATTTCAGTGATACTTATTCATTTGTGTTATAGTGCTACGAACGCAGTTGGTTTGATGTATACATAAAAAACAGCCTCTTGAATGTCCATTTCAGGATTGATTCTACAGGCTTCTCGCGATCATCGAGCGGATTGTCGTTCGCTTTGTCACCAGTTGCTCCTTTTAATCTGGTATTTTTTCGAGATAGGTAGGGGTAGGTGGAGGCTCTCCCTCTGTCGCCTCTCGAGACACTCACAGGACAGAGGATTCGTATGCACATATGAGTAAGTAGCCCCTAGCTTCGAGCGGGGTCGCTGTAACTAAGCTGGGGTCAGTTTGGCGACCTGTGCTCCTCCACAAGCTGCACCGTCCCGGGTGGGCGCGCCACCACCGCCCGCGCACCAGCCCCGGAACTGCGACAGCCGAATCCAGGTGCACCGACATTACACTTAAAATTGTTTGAGGTGCCTTCACAAAATTCAATCCAAGAAAGTCACGATAGCCAATCTTTAATCTTGAAACTACTTGAGATTGTTATAAGTTGAAATCCACAAAACTTCTAACTCTGCCCTCACTGTACATCTTACAAGTAGCTACTTATCTCTGTTTTAATATTATCCAATGTTGAAAGATGCACGAAAGCGCATAATAAGTATGAGATTGCGATATCTATATATGTACATGAATTATTACGTAATGTGATAATCAAGTAAAATAGGTGTAATTTTGCGTATATGACAGGTCATATTCAATAATAAAATACTAAAAAGTATAAAACATCAAAATCTCAATATATTCCAAACCAACCATACATTTAGACCAATCGATAAATGTTGTCATTCAATAAATTACGCTTTCAATTTAACTTGAGAAGAATGATTGCAATATCTCATGTGACATGTACTTTACTTATCATGATCATCGTCATCATAACAGTCCTAACAGAAGTCTACTGCTGAACATACGCCTCTCTAGGATCGCCACATAAAGGTCCTGTCATTTTGCCCGCTCGACTTCCGCAATGTTCTGCAGGTCGTCCCTTGCAGCATCTTGCGGGAGACATTCTAATACAGACAGTTGTATAATAGGTGACTAAGAAAGATATATTAATTAATAATACAAAATTAAATAAGTAAAATTCATTAATTAATTTAAAGAATTCATTAGTTAATTTATAATATACTTAATATATATATTTATAGAAATATGTATATATATCAACAAAAAATCTAATTACTATATACTCTTTCAAGGTATTGTAAATATTTTTAAGAACTTCAAATGGGAATTTTATATTCTTTTCTCCAATGTATGTACATATACAAGCAAATAAATAAATAAATACGTTAATATGACACCTAGAACTGAGGTGATCGTGCCCGACTAATGTCTAGGAAAAGAGTTAATATTGTATTTCCAACATTTATAAAATTTCGCCTGTTTTGTCTCATGAGATAGACTCTGTGTCAATGGAGCAGATTAAATTCTATTCAATGAATTAAATACACATATACTGTTGTCGCCGTTCATACAAATCAAAATCAAACTTAGACTTCAATAAATGTTTATTGATCCATACTAACAACATTAATTAAAATATGAAAACAAATGTAGTTTCTTAATTGTATATTTGCGTCTAACATCAAAACATGGTTGCAGCATCGAATAACCCCAGCTAGTTGTCAATGCTTATCCCTTTTTAAGCCAATGTTAAAATAATATTTTTACATTAGAAATATTAAAGTATATTTTATAAATAGGCCGAATATTAATTCAAAATTAAATGTTCACTATTGATTTATACAATTATCTATTAAAACTTAGTAAACTATAATTGACCGTTTAACTTGAACACTGAACATCTTTCAAAACAACGTCCCTTTTGAAATAATGTTAAAAGATAGTATTATTATGCTAAAGAAATCTTATACAAATACTATTTTTATAAATAGCCTCAGTATATTAAAACAATGGTTATAATTATCCATTAAAACTATATAAACATTAATTAACATAATAATATGAACACTGAAAAATTAGATAAAACAATATCTCTTTTAGGCTTATATTTAAAATACCATTGGACACATGGCCATAAATGGCCTTAGTTACATTTGGATTGAACTAATTAAGTATGAATTTGTAATTATATCTCAAGGCTCTCTTAACATTAATTAACCCAACAATACATACGTAGAAACATACATTGATAGGTTGAAAATCACATACATTGCACCGATGTCTCATGCGTAGTAGCAAACTCACTTGGCTGTTATGGAATAAGAAACATGAATGGGCCACAAATACCCAGTCCTCGGGACTGGTATTTGTGACCCCATTCGTGTTCTCATCACTGAAAAGTGATTTGTAACTTTAACATTTTCCTTTGGTCTATATGCCTCGAGGAATAATATCATCATAGATGCCCCAAGGGAATAATACCCGTCCTAAGTACAAATGTTAGGTTAGGTTATGTTAGGTTAGGTTGCGAGGTGTCTGTTAGTGCGATCCTTAATCTGCCTGCCAAGCGTAGCGATTACGGCACGCGAGAGGGCTATGTCCAGCAGTGGACTACTACCCAGCTGTTATGTGTGTACATTATATAAGTGTGATGTATAAGTCGAAAGTAACATAAGCTTTGTCAATTTTAGCATCTAAGTAAGTAAGCTTAGTTGTGTAACAGCCTTCGACTAAATACAGCCCCTGCGGCTCTTCTCGCGGTTTTATGAATTAACGCAGAAACCCTAATTATTGTTTCTAAAATAATGCTAGCCTTAGTTACACCTTACAACATCAGCTACCGCAAGTGAAAGTTCCGTCAAAATCGGACCAGACGTTTTGGGTGTCTGTCCGTTTGTTCCAGCTAATCTCTGGGCAATAGACCGATTTCAACGGGACTTACACTGTGAAAGCTGATTTTTTATGGCGTAACGTGGATCGTGAGCTACTTTTTATTTGAGCATATTCTATCTCCTCCAATACGAAGTAGACAGAAGTCTAGACGATTAAATCTTCCGACCCACCTTTCACCGAATTTTGGGACAACATGACAGGTAGCGACGAGCTTATCGTTGTTTTGCGTAGATTGTTAAAGAAATAAAACAGTTAAAACATGTCAGTTTCCATTTATTATAAAATATAACACAATACAACAAATTATTAGTAAATTTCTTAGTTCCAGAAAGGACTATTCAACATCGCATCGACAATTTCAATATCGCATCTTTATCGTTCGTGACTAGATCCAGGAGCGCCCAATTGGACCTGGTGACATGAGACGTGGGGGGTCCGATACGGCAGTATAGCGCAACGGCTCAGGACACGCTGCGAGGAACGTGCAATTATCTTAACATTTAACTGTTTATATATATCATTTAGAATGTAATTATGTCTCATGGTTGGGAACTAGATATATCAGTTACATGACTTAAAATTGCTCTGATATATCCTGTAATTCATTTACATCTTTACAGTATATTCTCTTAACCGGTGTTGGGAGCTAGCCCAAACAAAATGAGCTAATCCTGTACTGTCCCCACATGCCGTCATCAACCCTAGCTTCGAAGAGGCGGGTCCTTCTTAACTAAGCTGGAGTTCAGTTTGTGACCTGCTCTCCACGCTGCAGCTGCGCCGTCCGGGAGTGGGCGCTGCCCTTCCACGCACCCAGCCCCTGGAACTTGCGTCCAGCAGCAAAACGTACTGTTTAGAGTTGCTGTACAAGCCAATCCAGAAATCACGATATCGATCTTTAATCTTGAAACTACTTGAAGTTGTTATAAGTTTACAATCCTAGAAACTTCTAACTCTTGCCCTCACTATTTTTATGTATAGTAGCTACTTATCTCTGTTTTAATAATGTCAATGTTGAAGATACACAGCCATAATAAGTATGGTGCGATATCTATATGTACACTGGATGCATGTGATAATGTTAGTAAAAGTAGGTGTAATTTGCGTATACTGACAGGTCATATTCAATATTAAAATACTAAAAAGTATAAAACATCAAAATCTCAATGTATTTAAGCAGAAACATGCATTAAGATGAAGGTAGACCAAGCGATAAATGTTGTCATTCAATAAATGACCTTTCATCTAACAAAGTGTATTTAATATCTCCTTGTGACATGTACTTCTTATCATGATCATCGTCATCATAACAGTCAACAAGTCTACTGCTGGTTATACGCCTCTCTAAGGATCGCCCCATGAAAGGTCCTGTGTCATTTTGACCCATCGACTTCCCGCAATGTTCTGCAGGTCACGTCGCAGCATCTTGCGGAGACATTCTCATACAAAGACAGTTGTATAATCATTGACTAAAAATATATTAATTAATAATAATACAAAATTAAATAAGTAAAGAATTCATTAAATTAATTTAAAATTCATTAATTAATTTATAATATATAATATAATATACTTTATAAATTATGTATATATATCAACAAAACTCAAATTGCTATATACACTTTCAAGGTGTGTAATAAATATTTTAAAACTTCAAATGGGAATTTTATATTCTTTTCTCCAATGTATCACATATGCAAACAAATAAATAAATAAATACGTTAATGCAGCCACCTATAACTGAGGGTGATCGTGCCGACTAATGTCTCTAGGAAAGAGTTAATATTATGTATTTCCAACATTATAAAATTTCTTTCATACATTTTATCTCCACTAGAATAGACTCTGTATATCGAAATATTGTCACATTCAATAAATGACCTTTCATTTAACAAAGTGTAATTGCAATATCTTATATGTGACATGTTGTGTCCAATGGTATTTTAAGCATAAGCTAAAAGAGATATTGTTTGTCTAATTTTCAGTGTTCATAGCTATTGCACGTTAATTAATGTTTACATGGTTTTATTGGATAATTATAAATCCATTGTTTTTAATATACTGAAGACTGTTATAAAAACAGTATTTTGTAAATGAATTTCTTATATAATAATACTATCTTAACATTGGTTTCAAAAGGGACGGTGTTTTTGAATATTCAGTGTTCAGATTAAACAGTCAGTATAGTTTACTGAATTTTAATAGATAATTGTATAAATCAATAGTGAAACATTGAAATTTAAATTAAAATTCGGCCTATTTATAAAAATGGTACTTTTAATAATATTTCTAATGTAAAATATTATTTGAACATTGGCAAAGGGATGTTGTATTGACAAACAGCCGAGGGGTTGTTCGATGCTGCAACCATGTTGATGTTAGACGCAACATACAGAATGAAACCACATTTGTTTCATATTTGCGAAATTAATGTTGTTAGTATGGATCGTAAACATTTGTTAAGTCTAAGTTTGATTTTGAATTGTCTGACCCATGACAACAATGTTGTGTATTTATGAAATAAGAATTTAAATTCATCTATCGACACAGAGTCTATCTCTTGCGGAAGATAAAACGGGCGAAAAGGGGCCACATAATATTTGGAAATACAATATTCGCTCTTTTTCTTGAACATTGGTCGAACGCGCACGATCACCTCAGTTCTAGGTATCATATTAACGTATTGTTGTTGTTGTTGCTTGTATATGTGTACATACATTGGAGAAAAGAATATAAAATTCCCATTTTGAAGTTCTTAAAATATTTACACCTTGAAGAGTATATAACAATTTGATTTTGTTGATATATATACATATTTCTATAAAGTATATTATTAGTATATTATAAATTAACTAATGAATTCTTTAAATTAATTGTTAATTCTTTACTTATTTAATTTTTGTATTATTATTAATTTAATATATCTTTCTTAGTCAATGATTATACAACTGTCTGTGATGAATGTCTCCCGCAAGATGCTGCGACGACCTGCAGAACATTGCGGAAAGTCGATGGTGCAAACTTCCAGGACCTTTCTGTGTGGCGATCCTTAGGAGGCGTGTGTTCAGCAGTAGACTTCTGTTGAACTGTTATGATGACGATGATCGCTAAAGTACATGTCACATGAGATATTGCAATTACACTTTGTTAAATGAAAGGTCATTTATTGAATCCAGCAACATTTATCGATTGAATGCACCATCTTTTAATGTTCTGTTTAAATATATTGAGATTTTGATGTTTATACTTTTTAGTATTTTATTATTGAATATGACCTGTCATATGCGCAAATTACACTCATTTTTATAACATTATCACATGCCCAGTGTACATATAGATATCGCAATCTCATACTTATTATGCGTTTTACCAAATTGTATCTTTCAACATTAACATTATTAAAACAAGAGATAAGTAGCTACCTTAAGATGTACAGTGAGGGCAGAGTTAGAAATTTCTAAGTTTAAACTTATAACAACTTCAAGTAGTTTCAAGATTAAAGATTGGCTATCGTGACTTTCGGATTGACTTGTGAAGGCACATCTAAATACTCTATGTACGTCGTGCACTTGGACGGCTGTCGCAGTTCCGGGGCTGGTGCGCGGCAGGAGGGGGCAGCACCCGCTCCCGCCGCAGGACAGGCGCAGCTGCAGCGGTGGAGGAGCGGGTACAAACTGGCCCCGTAGCTTGGTTGCTAGCAACCCCGCCTTCGAAGCTAGGGGTTGATGATTTGCATGCATACAGATCCTCTCTGTCCGTGAGTGTCTCAGAAGGCGACAGAGGGAGAGCCCTACTACCCCCTACCTATCTCGAAAAATACCAGATTAAAATGAGCAAACTGGTGACAAAGCGATCGCCAATCACCTGAATGATATGAGGAAGCCTGTAGAATCAATCCTGAAATGGACTTTCATAGGCTTTTTATGTATATACTCAAACTAACCGCGTTCGTAGCACTATAACACAATGAATAAAGTGTCACTGAAATCGGTGGAGCGTTCTGTGATATCAGTATCACTTGCCGGTTATTCATTTTGTTTGGGTAACTCTAACACCGGTTAAGATAATATACTCGCAAAGATGCTTGAGAATGCGTTAACGAATTAACAGGATATATCAGAGCGCTGTTACGTAACTGATATCCTGGTTCCTAACCATGACATAATTAATATTCTAAATGATATATAAACATTTTAAAAACGTTAAGATAATTGCACGTTCTCGCCAGGTATCCGCTGACTGCATATGGACCCCCGTCCCTCGTCGTCACCAGGTCAATTAGGAGCCTGGATACAGTCAAGACGATACGATGCGATATTAGTGGTGACTGAAACTCTAATCAAAACTATGTCCTTTCCGAACTAAAAATTACTAATAATTAGTTGTATTGTGTTATATTTTTTAAAATAAATGGAAACTGACATGTTTTAACTGTTTTGTTTCTTTAACAATCCTACGCAAAAACAACGGAGAAAAGAAACGTCGCTACCTGTCGTTGTCCCAAAATCTTCGATTACGGTGGGTCGGAGGATTTAATCGTCCTGAACTTCTGTCTCTACCTCATATTGGAGAATATGTGAGAATATGTTTCACAAAAATAAAAAGTAGCCTACGATCCCACGTTACGCCACCAAAAAATCAGCTTTCTGCCAGTGTAAGTCCCGTTGAAATCGGTCCTGGCGTCTCCAGAGATTAGCGGAACAAACGGACAGACACCTGAAACGTCTGGACCGGAACGGAACTTTCACTGGTAGCTGATGTTGTAAGGTGTAACTAAGGCTAGCATTATTTTAGAAACAATAATTAGGGTTTCGCGTTAACTACAAAACCGCGAGAAGGCCGCAGGGCAGCATTTAGTCGAAGGCTGTTACACAGCAAAGCTTACTTACTTAGATGCTGCACCGACAAAAGCTTATGTTACTTTCGACATACATTACACTTATATAACGTACACACATAACAGCTTGCAGTAGTCACTGCTGGACAAGGCCTCTCGCGTGCCATGGCGCTCGCCACGCTTGGCGAGCAGGCCGAAATCGCACTACCAGACACCTCACCAATCTAACCTAACATAACCTAACCTAACATTGTACTTAGGACAGGTATTATTCCTTGGGGCATATAGACTAAAGGAAAAGTATTGAAATAAATCTACTTTTCTACGTAACCGGGACTGGTGATTTGTGGCCCATTCGTTGTTTCTTATTCCATAACACAAGTGAGTTGCTACTACGCATGGTTTCATTTTAAACAATGTGATTTTCAACCTATTAATATGTTCTACGTATGTGTATTATTGGGTTAGTGTGTGAAAGGCCTTGAGATATGATACTGAAGTCATACTTAATTATTCAATCCAAATGTAAATAAGGCCATTTATGGCCATATCAATATAATATATAATAGCCAATCTTTAATCTTGAAACTACTTGAATTTGTTATAAGTTTAAATCCTAGAAACTTCTAACTCTGCCCTCACTGTACATCTTACAAGTAGCTACTTATCTCTGTTTTAATAATGTTAATGTTGAAAGATACACGAAAACGCATAATAAGTATGAGATTGCGATATCTATATGTACACTGGTGTGCATGTGATAATCGTAGTAAAATAGTGTAATTTGCGTATATGACAGGTCATATTCAATAATAAAATACTAAAAAGTATAAAACATCAAAATCTCAATATATTTAAACCAACCATACATTGAACCAATCGATAAATGTTGTCATTCAATAATGACCTTTCATTATAAAGTGTAATTGCAATATCTCATGTATGTACTTCTTATCATGATCATCACGTCATCATAACAGTCTAACAGAGTCTACTGCTGAACATACGCCTCTCCTAAGGATCGCCACATAGAAAGGTCCTGTCATTTGCACCCATCGACTTGCTTCCCGCAATGTTCTGCAGGTCGTCGCAGCACATCTTGCAGGGAGACATTCTAACCACGAACAGTTTATAATCATTGACTAAGAAAGATATATTAATTAATAATAATACAAGTGCAAATAAGTAAAGAATTCATTAATTAATTTAAAAATTCATTAGTTAATTTATAATATATAATATAATATACTTTATAGAAATATGTATATATATCAACAAAAATCAAATTGCTATATACTCTTTCAAGGTGTGTAAATATTTTAAGAATATTTTAAAGAAATATCTTCAAATAGAATTTTATGTTCTTTTCTCCAAATGTATGTACATATACAAGCAAATAAATAAATAAATACGTTAATATGACACCTAGAACTGAGGTGATCGTGCCCGACTAATGTCTAGGAAAAGAGTGTCATTGTATTTCCAACATTATAAAAATTTCTTTCGCTGTTTTATCTCCGCTAGAGATAGACTCTGTGTCGATAGACAATTTAAATTCTTATTCAATGAATAAATACACAAATACTGTTGTCATGGGACGAAGACAAATCAAAATCAAACTAAGGAACTTCAATAAATGTTTATTGATCCATACTAATAACATTAATTAAAATATGAAAACAAATGTAGTTTCTTAATTGTATGTTGCGTCTAACATCAAACATGGTTGCAACATCGAATAACCCCAGCCTAGTTGTGTTAACTTCCCTTTTAAGCCAATGTTAAAATAATATTTTACATTAGAAATATTATTAAAGTACCATTTTATAAATAGGCCGAATATTAATTTAAATTAAATGTTTCACTATTAATTTATACAATTATCTATTAAACTTAGTAAACTATAATTGACCGTTTAACTTGAATAGTGAACATCTTTCAAAACAACGTCCCTTTTGAAACCAATATTAAGATAGTATTATTATACTTGAAATCTTATTACAAATACTGTTTTTTTATAGAAATAACCTGGTATATTGAAATTAAGTAGTAAAAACAATGGATTTATAATTTATCCATTCAAAACTATGTAAACGATGAAGAATTAACACCAATAGCTATGAACACTGAAAAATTAGACAAACAATATCTCTTTTAGGCTTATGTTAAAATACCGTGGACACATGGCCGCCAATGGCCTTAGTTACATTGGATTGAATAATTAAGTATGGTTGTAATTATCTCAAGGCTCTCTTAACATTAATTAACAACAATACATACATAGAAACATACATTGATAGGTTGAAAATCACATACATTACCGATGTCTCATGCGTAAGTAGCAAACTCACTTTGTGTTATGGAATAAGAAACAACGAATGGGCCACAAATACCCAAGTCCCGAGACATGCTTGAAAAAAGTAGATTTACTCTTTAACATTTTTCCTTTAGTCTAGCAACCTTTTGAGGAATAACACCCGTCCACAAGTACCGAATGTTGGGTTAGGTTATGTTGGGTTAGGTTGCATGGTGTCTGGTGGTGCGATCGCCAATCTGCCAAGCGTGGCGATTACGGCACATGAGCCTATGTCCAGCAGTGGACTACTGCAAGCTGTTATGTGTACGTTATATAGAGGTGTAATGTATAAGTCAGTAACATAAGCTTTTTGGCCGGTGCAGCATGTCAGTAAGTAAGCTTAGTTGTGTAACAGCCTTCGACTACGTCACCCCTGCTGCTCTTCTCGCGGTTTTTGTAGTTAACGCTGACTAATCATTGTTTCTAAAATAATGTAAGCCTTAATTACACTTACAACATCAGCTACCATATACTATAAAATTCGTTCATGCTGAACATTTCACACACACACACACTTATGTCCCGCTGGCCCGAGTAGCTCCAATGTCCCGCCATGTCCGCGTGCGCGTGTGCCCTGCCAAGCGCGAGGAGGCGGAGGTGGTGGTGGTGGGCGAGCCGAAGAGCAACAGCCTGCTGTCCATCGAGCGCGTGTCGCTGGCGCAGCGCCACGCAAATTCGCAGCTGGACTTTGTGTGCGGCGCGGGCGGTCAACACACCTACGCTCTGCTTCATGTCTTACTCCCTACCTGGGCGCGGACCAGGTACAAGTTCACGGTCGACGTGGACGACGCCCGCCATCGACGACAGCGATTCCGAATGATTCGATTCTAAGACATTTATTGGATTAGTTAGAGAATAAAGTGATTTTTAGTAATTCTTTCTCCATAGAGTAACTTGCAACGATCCTTCTACAACGATATCTCAGTGGTATAGGTTACTGTTTTGAGCCGAAAGAGATGATATTTACAGTTCTTAAATGTATGTACATATACAATAAATAAATAAATAAATACGTTAATATGACACCCTGGAACTGGTGATCATTACTTACGACTAATGTCTAGGAAAAGAGTTAATACTGTTTCCAACATTATAAGGAGAATTTCTTTCGCCTGTTTTATCTCCGCTTGAGATAGACTCTGTGTCGATAGACAATTTAAATTCCATTCCAATGAATAAATACACATATATACTACATTGTCATGGGTCTTACCGAATCAAATCAAACTTAGACTTCAATAAATGTTTGTTGATCCATACTAACAACATTAATTAAAATAACGAAAACAAATGTAGTTTCTTAATTACATATGTTGCGTCTAACATCAAACATAGTTTTGCAGCATCGAATAACCCCAGCTAGTTTGTCAATACAACATCCTTTTAAGCCAATGTTAAAATAATGTTTTTTCATTAGAAATATTATTAAAAAGTACCATTTTTATAAATAGGCCGAATATTAATTTAAATTAAATGTTTTCACTATTGATTTATACAATTATCTATTAAAACTTAGTAAACTATAATTGACCGTTTAACTTGAACACTGAACATCTTTCAAAACAACGTCCTTGCCAGAAACCAATGTTAAGATATTATTATTATATAAGAAATCTTATTACAAATACTGTTTTTATAAATAGCCTCAGTATATTAAAACAATGGATTTATAATTATCCATTAAAACTATGTAAACATTAATTAACATAATAGCTATGAACACTGAAAATTAGACAAAACAATATCTTTTTAGGCTTATGTTAAAGATACCATTGGACACATGGCCATAAATAGCCTTAGTTACATTTAGTTGAATAATTAAGTATGAATTTGTAATTATATCTCAAGGCTCTCTTAGGTAATTAACCCAACAATACATACGTAGAAACATGCATTTGATAGGTTGAAAATCACATACACATTGCACCGATGTCTCATGCCGTAAGTAGCAAAACTCACTTGTGTTATGGAATAGAAACAACGAATGGGCCACAAATGCAGTCCTCGGGACTGGTATTTGTAATACAGTATTTCTCTCTATGTAAAAAAATAGATTTACTCTTTAACATTTTCCTTTAGTCTATATGCCTCAGGAATAATATCATCATAGATACCCCAAGGAATATACCCCGTCCTAGTACAAATGTTAGGTTAGGTTATGTTAGGTTAGGTTGCGAGGGTGTCCTGGTAGTGCGATCGCCAATCTGCCTGCCAAGCGTGGCGATTACGGCACGCGAGAGGCCTATGTCCAGCCAGTGGACTACTGCAGCTGTTATGTGGCGTTACTATAAGTGTGATGTATAAGTCATGAAAGTAACATAAGCTTTTGGCGGTGCAGCATCTAAGTAAAACAAGCTTAGTTGTGTAACGGCCTTCGACTAAATGCAGCCCCAAACTCTTCTCGCGGTTTTGTAGTTAACACGAAACCCTAGTGTGTTTCTAAAATAGTACTAGCCTTAGTTACACCTTACAACATCAGCTACCGCAAGGTACAGAAAGTTCCGTCAAAATCGGACCAGACGTTTTAGGTGTCTGTCCGTTTTGTTGGCTAATCTCTGAGACGGCTAGACCGTTCAACAGGACTTACACTGGCAAGCTGATTTTTGTGGCGTAACGTGGGATCATGGGCTACTTTTTTATTTTTAGAAACATATTCACCTATATTCTCCAATACAGAGGTAGACCTTGAAGTCTAGACGATTCAAATCCTTCACGACCCACCTTTCACCGAAGATTTTGGGACAACCAACGTGACGAGTAGCGACAGGCTTATCGTTGTTTTGCGTAGATTGTTAAAGAAATAAAACAGTTAAAACATGTCAGTTTCCATTTATTATAAAAATATAACTTACAATACAACAAATTATTAGTAAATTTCTTAGTTCAGAAAGGACTATTCAACATCCGCCGACAATTTCAATATCGCATCATCGTTCGTGATAGATCAGGGCTCCCCAATTGGACCTGTTGACGCCGAGACGTGAGGGGTCCGTGCAGTGGCGCAGCAACTCAGATACCTTGCGAGGAACGTGCAATTATCTTAACGCGTTTAACTGTTTATATATCATTTAGAATATTAATTATGTCTTGGTTGGGGAACTAGATATCAGTTACGTAACAAAGTGCTCTGATATATCCATAATTCACATCCATTCACATCTTTACGGTATATTCTCTTAACCGATGTTGAGAACTAGCCCAAACAAAAATGAAGCTAATCCTGTACTGTCCCCATGTAAATCATCAACTAACTTCGAAGGCAGGGGTCGCTAACAACAAGCTACGGGTTCAGTTTGTGACCTGCTCCTCCACGCTGCAGCTGCGCCGTCCCGGGAGTGGGCGCTGCCCCTTCCCGCCGCTTGCCTGCCAGCCCCCGGAACTACTGACGGCCGATCCATGCTCCGACGTACATAGAAGTATTTAGGAGGTGCCTTCCTGACCAATCCAAGAAAGTCACGATATCGATCTTTAATCTTGAAACTACTTGAAGTTGTTACTTAGTTTAAATCCTGAAACTTCTAACTCTGCCCTCACTGTACATATTATAAGTAGCTACTTATCTCTGTTTTAATAATGTCAATGTTGAAAGATACACGAAGCGCATAATAAGTATGGTTAGGTATCTATATGTACACTGGTGTTAAAAATGTGATAATGTTAGTAAAAAATGAGTGTAATTTGCGTATAGGCAGGTCATATTCAATATTAAAATATAAAAGTATAAAACATCAAAATCTCAATGTATTTAAACAGAAACATACATCTAAAGTAGTAGACCAAGCGATAAATGTTGTCATTCAATAAATGACCTTTCATCTAACAAAGTGTAGTGCAATATCTCATGTGACGTATACTTCTTATCATGATCATCGTCATCCATAACAATGATCTAACAGAAGTCTACTGCTGAACGCCTACGCCTCTCTAAGGATCGCCCCATAGAAAGGTCTGTGTCATTTGACCCATCGACTTCCCGCAATGTTCTGCAGGTCGTCGCAACATCTTGCAGAGACATTCTCATACAGACAGTTGTATAATCATTGACTAAGAAAAATATATTAATTAATAATACAAAATTAAATAAGTAAAAGAATTCGATAATTAATTTAAGAATTCATTAGTTAATTTATAATATACTTAATATAATATACTTTATAGAATTATGTATATATATATCAACAAAACTCAAATTGCTATATACACTTTCAAGGTGTGTGTAAATATTTTAAGAACTTCAAATGGGAATTTTATATTCTTTTCTCCAATGTATGTACATATACAAGCAAATAAATAAATAAATACGTTAATATGACACCTATAACTGAGGTGATCGTGCCCGACTAATATCTAGGAAAAAGAACAATATTATATTTCCAACATTATAAAATTTCTTTCGCCTGTTTATCTCCGCTAGAGATAGACTCTGTGTCGAAATGTTGTCATTCAATAAATGACCTTTCACATTTAACAAAGTGTAATTGCAATATCTTGGCAGAGCATGTTGTGTCCAATGGTATTTTAACATAAGCCTAAAAGAGATATTGTTTTGTCTAATTTTCAGTGTTCATAGCTATTGCGTTAATTAATGTTTACATAGTTTTAATGGATAATTATAAATCCATTGTTTTTAATATACTGAGGCTATTTATAAAAACAGTATTTGTAATAAGATTTCTTATATAATAATACTATCTTAACATTGGTTTCAAAAGGGACGTTGTTGTTTTGAAGATGTTCAGTGTTCAAGTTAAACGGTCAATTATAGTTTACTAAGTTTTTAATAGATAATTGTATAAATCAATAATTGAAACATTTAATTTAAATTAAAATTCGGCCTATTTATAAAATGGTACTTTTAATAATATTTCTAATGTAAAATATTATTTGAACATTAACTTAAAAGGGATGTTGTGATGACAAACTGACCGAGTTATTCGATGCTGCAACCATGTTTGATGTTAGACGCAACATACAATTAGAAACTGTTTTGTTTCATATTTTCAATTAATGTTGTTAGTATGGATCCAATAGCATTTATT
>JAGSMR010000717.1:0-13988 GCA_029286605.1 Sericinus montela | reverse complement strand
GAAGTCTAAGTTGATTTTGAATTATAAGTAAAAGAATTCGATAATTAATTTAAGAATTCATTAGTTAATTTATAATATACTTAATATAATATACTTTATAGAATTATGTATATATATATCAACAAAACTCAAATTGCTATATACACTTTCAAGGTGTGTGTAAATATTTTAAGAACTTCAAATGGGAATTTTATATTCTTTTCTCCAATGTATGTACATATACAAGCAAATAAATAAATAAATACGTTAATATGACACCTATAACTGAGGTGATCGTGCCCGACTAATATCTAGGAAAAAGAACAATATTATATTTCCAACATTATAAAATTTCTTTCGCCTGTTTATCTCCGCTAGAGATAGACTCTGTGTCGAAATGTTGTCATTCAATAAATGACCTTTCACATTTAACAAAGTGTAATTGCAATATCTTGGCAGAGCATGTTGTGTCCAATGGTATTTTAACATAAGCCTAAAAGAGATATTGTTTTGTCTAATTTTCAGTGTTCATAGCTATTGCGTTAATTAATGTTTACATAGTTTTAATGGATAATTATAAATCCATTGTTTTTAATATACTGAGGCTATTTATAAAAACAGTATTTGTAATAAGATTTCTTATATAATAATACTATCTTAACATTGGTTTCAAAAGGGACGTTGTTGTTTTGAAGATGTTCAGTGTTCAAGTTAAACGGTCAATTATAGTTTACTAAGTTTTTAATAGATAATTGTATAAATCAATAATTGAAACATTTAATTTAAATTAAAATTCGGCCTATTTATAAAATGGTACTTTTAATAATATTTCTAATGTAAAATATTATTTGAACATTAACTTAAAAGGGATGTTGTGATGACAAACTGACCGAGTTATTCGATGCTGCAACCATGTTTGATGTTAGACGCAACATACAATTAGAAACTGTTTTGTTTCATATTTTCAATTAATGTTGTTAGTATGGATCCAATAGCATTTATTGAAGTCTAAGTTTGATTTTGAATTGTCTGACCCATGACAATGTTGGTCGATGCGTATGGGTCGAATGGACTCGGTTAACCCTCCTGGCCACTATATTTCACTCAGTGGTTGAAAAAGTAAATAAATAAATTTTTGTCTTGGCTTGATGGCGCATATCGCTCCATTTCTAATCTACGTTATTTTTTTGCTGTCCCATTGGGAGCTCGTTGTACGTTTTCATTATAGTCTTCAATTAAGCGGTCGGCTGGGAAGTCTAGATGAGAGAGGGTTTATCCGTTTAGTTGACATTCTGCGGGTTTCTTCAATAAGCTGGCAGTTATGTCTCTATTCGTAGTTTATCTTTTTACAGATTAAATCAAATTGGAAAAAACAATTTTTCACGCTTTTCTCAATACTGATAGACAGAGAAAGTTCCGAACAATTGGTCCTTTCGACCTTTCACTGAAGACATTTCTATGAACTGACGTGCGGTGAGCCTATCGTATGTAAGAATCATATAGCTGTATTGAGGTCGATCTGTATGGCTTTCGCCTCAGATGCTTACTTATGAATGAATCATTTACCGTGCGCTCCGTCCTTAGTGTACCTGGGGACAAATTGTTTTAAGCAATGGAGAAAATATTTATGCAGAGTTCATTGATACGTATATCTTATTGCTTATTAGATTACATTATACAAAAACTTTTATGGGTATAGCCTGTGTTATTCTATAAACTACTATTGTTGATCTATAAACTACTACAGTAATACACTGAGAAGTTTCATCAAAATCTGTTCAGTAGTTTTGTTGAAATCATTACCAACATTCATTCATCCTCACAAAATTTTAAATGTAACACATGTAGAATATAGGAGTTGCTTTTCAAATGTGTCCGTGCCTTCAAACTAAGGTGGCAGGTTCAGTATATGTACTCATATATGTGCATATGAATATTTACCTTTCTAAATAGGTATGAATGTAGTACAGTACCGTTAACTTGAGCACTAAGACGTCAAAGGCATAACCAGCTCTTACGATGGCCCCAAATAGGCTTCGCTGATAGGTAGGTCGAAAAGGAATATTTTTTTTTATCAAAGAGGAAATTTCAATAATCCAGCAGACACGGGCGTTCGAACCCTTCCGCTGTACTGTGGCAATTTTCCTGCGTCTTCATCGAACACATTTATACTTATAATGCTTATAATGTAATAAAATAAAGCAACGAGCAATAGAACAATAATACGTAAAGCTCAACTCGGTAATAATTAATGGTACAAAAACGCTGGCTTTAAAGAAAAAAGTCAGGATAGCCAGTGGTTGGGTGATCATAATTCGGGTCCAGAATTCTGAGATCGATCCTCAATTGGCGAGCTAATATTACAGTTTATATGTTGGCTTGGGCATACCTAGCTCACCAACATCGTCGTCTCCAAGGGTCTTCGCCAAAAGGTGGGTCCGAACGCCTTTGTCCAACCAAGTATTAGGAATGGCCTAAAGAAATGTTTGTAAAGATCACTGGCAGTAATTGACCAACTAAATTGAGTAGACTAGTGACTACCCCCGTTATGGGGTAGCGTGGTCTGACCTCCTCCAGAGAAGTAGCGTATACGGCACATGTGTCTCTCTCGTTCAAGTGTTCGACACCTCTAAAGGGAACCGGGTTCAAACCCCGGGTCGAGTTTTGAACAAGAATCAATTCCAGTCGGGTCAATATGGAAAACACTTTTCCACATTTCTCCCGCTCTGGGTGGTTATGGAACATTCATTGTTTCAATAACACAAATTAGCTGACTACTTACTTCGAGATCAGAGTTTGGGATCCATGTGCTATTATGAACCTTTGATTTAGGTTTTTAAAAAAAAATACATTTGATTAAACTGGAATAGAAAATGAACCGGCGCGGATGAGAGTTGGATTGCAATGAATGGTGTGTGGTATGCATGGGAGCAGAGAAAACAAAGGAAAAGCTGACAGGGCAGGAGAATAAAGGTATTAGTATGACAAAAGGCAGATGATAGAGCGGGGTATAACACCTCTAACAAAAGTAAACTCACGGTTACAAAGTGGTTTGCTAGAAACAAGGTTTTCAAGGGAAAGAAGGTAGTATAACATATACATATGTGGGTATATATAAATATATTTATGTTAATTAGGTAGCGCGTAAGAGGGCGGAGTGGTTGGAATAAGAGCTGGAAGGATGTGTTTTTCGGGAACCGGTTCATTTCAATTATTTTCACATAAAAATGAACATTTATTAGTAATTTTAACAATAATACATATAACTATGATTATAGTAGTTAAGCTAATGGAGGAAACCAGTATAATTGGACCGTGTCATCAGGAAGCGAATAGTCATCATCCATTTGTAATTGATCTGGTAAATTATATTCCAATGAATTTTTATGTTGTCAAATTGCCATTTTTCAATTTGGATTGTGAGATGTCAGTTTAATTTGAGAACTTGTTATATTTTGCAACAAATTATCGTGATAATGTTAAAATTTGAGATAGGCTTATTAATAATTTTAATATTTCTTTTTGCTTCTAATTTAATTTGTTTACAAAATGCGACACATATCGGTTCTAGAGTTAAGATTCCTGTCCCTGTTATGACATTGTCCTTTACATAACTTGAGTTACATTCAACAGTAAGTTTAACTGGATTTGATTGCGTAAATATCCAATTGTTGCCATTTATTGTGCCAAATATGCCAAATATGAAATTCGTTTACAATTACTAGAGATACATTAATTACTTTGGTCATTAGATCAGTTTCACAAGTGGGATTCGTTATGACACTAGAAACATCGATAGATTTCAAATAAAGCTTATTAATAATTACTTTGCCAAATATCGTGTAAATGAAGTACGTTTTACGATCTTCACTTAATCCTATATATGGTTTATATGCACTTATCCAAAGCGAAAGAGTTTGGCTTTTGATATCATGTGGAACTGGTAGAGATACATCTATATAAATTATAGGTAGCTGAATCAACCATAGGCTTTTTAATCACAAAACCTTATCGTTAAAATGGTATGATAAAATATCTGACAAGTTGATCAATAGTGAATATTGTCTATGTTCAATTCTAACAGGAATTCCTTGTGTTTGGGTAAGTTCTTGATGTTACTCATGATCTCATTAAAGTTGTCGTGAAGTAAATTGAGGATGTAAAGTGTTACTTTTGCCGAATAAAATGCTGTTGCAATATCTTCCATTTATATGAGAATGTTAATAAATGAACTTGCAGTACACTAAGTATTTCTAAGTAGATTATTTCGAAAATACATGGAATTAGTCACTTCAAAATGTTTTTGAACAACTAGCGATATCTTTTCCATTGTATTTAAAGAACTGGTTCTTATTTAGCTCTGCTACTGACCGATTAAAATTCGCGGTGATTTTAGAAATGAAAATGTTTGAGCAAGTTTAGTGGCCAACTCGCTCTGTCTGAGTTTTGGTTTTCTAATAGCTTGATTATACTTAAGTGCGTCATCCTCATTTATTGCCAGGCCATGTCTAAAACAGTTCCTACAGCGGAGAACCAAGCAGATCTTTTAGAATGAGTAGAGTGAGTATGAGACAGAATTGTAATCACAATTATATCTCTAAATAAAACTTCAAGTGGTTGTATCATATTATTGCACTCATAGTTTTTAATTAATTCCTTTTTGACATAAAGCGTGTTGTGCCGAAAACAGACTTAATGTTTTTCGATGAGAGATTACAAATAAATATCTATTGGAATTATAATGTGCGTATAGTCACTTATTATTTTTGCCGTTCAGAGGGTCAGGAAATAAATACCAGGGCTGTTATCATTGATTAAAGATAAATTCCTGTGATGACGAGCAGAAATTGCATTGGCAATTAATTCTGAAAAGGGAATATTATTTAAACTCTTAGAGTAGTTAACTAAACAGAGTTAGCTGTAGCTAGTTTAATTTGATCAAGGTGATGCCTTACGTGTCTACGATTGATAAGAGAGTTGCGGTATTATTATCAGCACTTTTTAGAATTTTGTATGGTGCTTTCCACAATGGAGATAGCCTTTTCTAAGCCGGAGATAGTTCTTTAAGTAACGAAATCTCCTATCTTGTATCGTATTACAGGTCTTACTTATGGTTATCGTAATAGGATTTTGATTTTCTTTAATTTGAATATTTTCAATAGCTTTGTCTCTTGAAAGTTTAAGACGATGACAAAGCATTTTTAAATATTCTGGATAAATATTAGGAGTGAATGATAAACCGAGTCCGGGATAAAGGTTTATGGCCGAATACAAGTTCATGGGTGTATAATTTGTTGTGCAATGAACATTAGTATTATAAGCGAGGATATGGCAGTGTAAACTTGTACTTGAGGCCAATTGTCTTGATCTTCATTTACGAAGGATTTAGAGTATTCTTTCAAGGTAGAATGACTACGTTCAAGTGCACCCTGTGTCTGTGGATGATATGGACTTGACCTGGTGTTTTATTTAAGATATTCACATGTCTTCTTAAAAAGAAAGTTCTGCAGTGATTAGTGCCTTGGTCTGTTAAAATGGTTTTAGAATTCCGAACAGTGATATAAAGTGTAATAATTTCGCTGGTTTCTGGCTGTAGTCGACCTGATAGGATATGCTAGTGAAAATTTGAAATTTGAGTTCATCACTTGTAGGGTAAGTGTATTTTAGTTTGGACCCGCTTCATTAGTGGACCAACAATGTCAGAGCTAGACGTTGGAAAGGGGCATTAGATGTTGTGGTTATTTGCATAGGACTTCACGATTTTAGTGCTTTATTTTTCTTGGCAAAGTTTACAGGATTTTATATAATTCTCGATGTCACTACGCATCCCCTTTCCAGTGATACCTTTCTTGGATTCCTTTAACATCCTTACACTGCCTAAATGACCGGCGATGGGAATGTCGTGGTTTCGCGGAGGATTTTTTATTTCACTAAGTGTAGGAATATAATGGTGTTGCGGTGGATTGTGACGAGAATATTGATATTATGGAAAAGAAAATAGAATGATGTTATATATAGCTTTGTGTAGGTAAAGTTCGAAAAGGGTCCTTAAAATCAGTTATGCCCAATGGGGTTGCAGTTTTTGGATAAGAGAGTTACGTAGATTTCGCAGGCATGTATATATGTCTTCATAACTCGCGTTGTCAAGTGATTGACTGGTGAAAATAATGGGCATTATGAACAAAATTAAGGTAAGAGTGTAAGGTCCGTTCCTTACTTAAAATTTCATTTTCCGTCTATTTTAGTTAGTATTTCTTCTATATAAAGGGATTACTTTCGTCAAGATCAATGGAGGTTGGTATATAACAATTATTTATTGTCATTGCTTTTAAGAATACTAAATTGCTTTCTAGGCTTTGGTGTCAAAAATAAATACTTTGCTATTTATTGTTTTAAAATTGTATAATTATTATAAGTATATTTTGCCTGTTTTCAGGTCCGTGATAGTTCGGGCTGTCTTGGGTTGGTGAAGTCGTCAAAGGAGGGTCATCGTCAAATTGTGATTCAATGGTAAGTCATCGGCCGACGGAGGAACTAGGCGGAAGTAGAAGGATTGGTTGATATTGGAATCGGAAACAAGCTGTGGACTAGGGGTTGCTGTGGGTAGTGATATCAGAGTTAGTTATTCAGGAACCTGTGGGTTTGGAAGCAGTGGCTGTTGATCTCAGCGATATCAGGTAGGTTAAGGGGCTGAAGTCTATGTACGATCACCATCGAGGCTGATATTATCGTCTAAGTTCAGTGGGTCAATGTTCTCAATGGGATTAACGGGTATCGGGAAAGTGCGTCGGCGGCTGCGTTTAGTTTACCCTTTTGGTAGGCTATCTCATATTCGTATTCTGAAAGTTTGAACGCCATCTTTGAAGTTTACTGCCTGGGTCTTTGTGATTCATGAGCCAGGTCAGTGGTCTATGATCGGTAATAATATAAAATTTACGGCCGTATAAATATGGGCGGAAAGTTTCTAACCAAAAAGTATAGCAAGAAGTTCTTTTCTGTGGTATTATAATTAATTTCCTTTTATTGAGTGTCGAGATGCATACGCTATTGGCCTTTCATGCCCTTTTGGTCCTTGGAAAGGACTGCACCGATGCGTAATTAGAAGCGTCGCAAGTCAGAACAAAGGGTTTGGAAAAGTCTGGGTATATCAAGACTGGCTGAGGTCAGCTTGTGTTTAAGTTCATCGAATACGACTTGCTGTTGATTTTCCCAAATAAAGGAACACGTCCTTTTTAAGGAGATGAGTCAGAGGTTTAGAGATTTTGGAGAAAGTGGGAATAAATCTACGATAATACGAAACAAGGCCGAGAAAAGATTTAATGTCTTTGGGGCTCTTGGGGTTTGAAATTTAGTAACAACTTCAACTTTCTCCGGATTTGGTTTGCCACCTTTTCTGTGATGACATGGCCAAGGAATAAGCTACTTCTCGGCGCAGGAATTCGCATTGTCGAGCTGCAATTTTAGAATTAAATTTTCTTGAGCGTTGAAAGACTATTTGTGGTTCTCGATGTGGCTACTAAGGTCATGTGAATAGTTACGCATCGTCTAGGTACACAAAGCAGTGGATATCTTGGAGGCCAGCAGGTGCGGTATTCATAAGTCGCTGAAATGTGCAGGTGCATTCTTAAGGCCAAATGGCATACGAGTGAATTCGTAATGCCCTTGAGAGCTGTAAAAATGTTTTTGGTGCATCTTTTTCATGCATAGGATTTGGTGAAATCCAGAAGCGAGTCAGTGTCAGCTACTTTTGCCCTAGCTGATCTAAAATTTCAATGTCTGTGGGAGTGGGTAGCTATCTCCTACAGTGACGTCGTGAGTTTCGATAACCTATAACTACCCGCCATTTCTGTTCTCCTGAGGCATCTAACTTCTTGGGGACTACCCAAATTGGAGGACCATGGAGACATAGATGGTTTATTATTCCCTGGTCTAACATTTGGTCCAGCGATTTGCTTGCTACTTCTGGTTTTGTGATTTCCAGGCGTATGATTTTTACATGAATTGGGTTCTGGGACGTAGTTCTATTTCATGTTTAACTGCAGTTGTATATGTTAGTTTATCTCCGGGAATAGAATATATCTGAATATTCGGAACATATATCATGTAGGGCGTTAGCTTCTTCTATATTTAAGTGTCTGGTTCGGAGAAGGTTCAAAACGTCTTGAGTTCGGAGGTATGAGTCATTATTTTTGGCTTTGATGCTCCGTTATAGAATAGATAAATTGAGTTAAGTGGTGAATTAGTTATATTATCAGGGTTTATAGGGTCAGTTGAATATTTAAATTTGATTTAAATATTACAGTGAGTCAGTACTATTACTGATATATTAGTTCTATTGTTTTCTTTTACCCTAACTAGACAATTCACCCAATAAGGATATTTCGAATTGTTTCTGATCAAGACTAATCCTTCTTTTATTTCAGGATTGGAGACGGAGCATTCAATCATTGTTTCTGATCTAGGAGGTAGAGAATAAATTGGTTCATGGAATTGCAGTGGTATGGGTATCACCGATGGTAAGTAGGTTTTATTTATAATCGATATTGCAACCAAAACAATTAGTATATCCGTTATGTGCTTACTGAGGCATGGAATCAACTAAAAGGTAGGTACATCAGATATTGAAGTATTATTTTACAATGGGAAGTAGTATGTTATTGGCGGTGTTAATTTGAAAAATTTTATTTCATTATCGTTATTTATTGGTCCAGTGATTGACATGGGTTTTCCGGAAGGAACTGGGGCTGTGCGTGCATAGAGTTTTGGTAGGTTTAGGTGAGTTAGTAAGAGTTGAAGCCATTTAGTAGGAACAGCGGAATTGATATAATCATGAGTTAGTATTTGATGCGGCTTTACTGTGGCCAAAACAGTGGGCATGGTAAAAGGAACAGCTGAGTTGGCGTGGTACAGTGGATTTATTAGATTCAGTGGATTTAGTATTGGATGCAGTGGTTAGTATTAGATACAGTGGGTTTAGTGATAGATTCAGTGGATTTAGTATTAGATTCAGTGGTTTAGTATTAGATTCAGTGGATTTAGTATTGGATACAGTGGATTTAGTAATGAATACAGTGGATTTAGTATTGAATTCAGTGGATTTAGTATTGGATACAGTGGATTTAGTATTAGATACAGTGTGTTAGATTCAGTGGATTTAGTATTGAATTCAGTAGTTTGGTATTAGATTCAGTGGATTTGGGGGTTTGGTATCGACTTTAGAACTCTGATTTCCTGCGACACCTATCCAAAATTTTATTCGTTTCCCAAATTACTTGGTATCTACTGTGTCATATCCATCCTCGTGGATATTGTTAGTATTTTCGTAAGTCACGTTATGAACAGGACGATAAAAATTATTGTTATTATTCGGAGGGTATTATTATTTTTAAAATTAGAATTGCGGCGACTGCTGTTGTATTGCCGCTTGCGGCAATTTTCGATAGTATGGCCAATATTTTTGCAGTATCTACACACAGGGGATTGGGAGTTAGGGCTGACTTTGACCCTGTCTTGTAAAATATGATTGGCCTTGAGGCCTAGTGAGTGACGTCGGTTGCTTGTGGTCGAGAAGGACGAGGAATTAAAGTTCGGCCTGTACAGTGTTAGTTCAGTGTGAAAATTCATTTCTATATGTAATGCCTAATATTTTTTCTTCTGCTGCAGCAATTGTGCTTCGTTTAAAGTGGACGGGTCACGACATCACTATTGTTGCTAACCGAGGTCGAGTCCCATCATACAGATCGATTGAGCGCTAAGTCTGCATTGTGGCAACTCGACCCGGATAGTTCGTCTTTCTTTTTGGTGATATCATGATGTTGTTCCGTAAGTAATTTCGACAAGATTCTATTCTCAGGAATATTGGCTAACATTTTTCCTTTGGATGTTGTTTACAACTTTGTGAATCGGATAATAAGTGGGCGTATGTTCCTATCCGCAATTGTGTTTTCAAAATTCTTCGAGTTGGGACCATTTTGTAAATTCTTTAATTGTACACAGTTGACTTTCCCTGTTAATCTACTTAGTATGGCTTTAAAAATATGTGTTGATGATTGTTGCCAATTAATTGCATTTCAGCGGTTATTTAAAGACGATTAAGCGTGTCTCACGGAACCGTCGAAAGGTCCCAATAAATTTAATTAAAACATTTAAATCTATGTCGGACATTTCACTTCTAAATCTATGTCTTTCACTTCTCGTTTTTGACATAAGCGTACCTGTTATAGTAAAGAAAACTGGTAAATGCCAAGGTTGTAACTCGATAATTAAAATAGTCTTATAAAGGTACAGTGGCTCGAATGCGAGACGGCGTTATAAATTCTAGTAAATGATGCGTGGGCGATGAGCGACTACTCAGCGTGTCTAATATCTATTGCCGGGTGACTCTTTTAGAATTAGAATAGAATTATAATTTTAACGTAGCATGACCTAATTTATTATCTTTTACTTTGTTCCAAATTATGCGATATGTGAAAACATTAATAATATTTAATAAACACAGATATTAATATTATAGTATTAAGTTTTTGATGTCGACACAAGTACCACGCCACAACAGTCACGAAATGCACTCAAACCACAGTATGATATACAGTTAAATTATAAAACACAGGAAAGCAGGAACATTTTGACAGCACCCAAGTCTTTCCAGAAGACCGGATGTAGAAGTAGTTCTCCGACAAGTTTCTGCGGCAATGGCGGGATACGCGCGTTTCACAGTGGCTTTCGCTGGGTAAACGTTTAGGCAGGTGCGCGACAATACGAAGAAACAGCGGTACTGACGATACAGCGATGATGTAGTGGTAAAACAGCGGTTTTACTGGCACCGCGATTACGGTATTTTATAACTGTATTTTTTTATTACACTATTTTTAAATTGTTTGGATAGAACGAGGCGTACCGGTTGTTAATCCACCGCTGCCACCAAATATTATATGGAACCTTTGGTTGGGTTTCCCAAAAAAAAAATACATTTGAGTTAAACTGGAATAGAAAATGAACCGGCGCGGATGAGGAGGTTAGGATTGGAATGAATGGTGTGTGGTATGCATGGGAGCGAGGAAAACAAAGGAAAAGCTGACAGGGCAGAATAAATTAATGGTAAGCAAAAGGCGAATGATAGAGCGGGGTATAACAGTACGGATGAAAATAATTATCTGTCAGTCTGCTGACCGTGACTTATAGTGGACTCGTACTTTAACTTCGTTTTTGAACCAAGAGCTTCGGCTAATGTCGCGTGAAAAGAGATTAGACTGTGAAGGATTTTAACACTTCTTGCTTTCTACGTAATTGCGTTCCTCCTCTAGCAAGCTTCCCTCTTCAACTGGTCTTAAAACCATACAAAATTTTGCTATTTCACTAGAACTAAAAGAGATGACTGTTCAACTTTGTGATCAAAGCAGGATTAAATTTCTAATTCTTTTTTTTTTAAGTTAGATATTTAGAAGAAAGAAAAGAAAAAGAAACATTTATTTTAGCACTTAAAATTAAATATAAAGTGAAAAAACAGACATTTACAATAAATAATATACGATCGCCATTTTGCAGAAGTGCAATGTGCCAAAATAGGTGAGCCACTCTTGGGTATATTGCTGGGATGGAAACCTGCACTGCCAGGTACACATACCAGCCCTGATTTCAGTGGCCCTAATATTATACAATATTCATATGCATGTAATATACAAAATATACACATATACATGCATACATATATATACTTATAAATACTCACATAATAATACTTGATGTGGTGCCGCGTACGCAGGGCGGCATTCTCGATCTATCATAACATTAACAAATATATATTATGCATACATACATATTGAGCATGTATTAGCACACATGTTATACAATCATATATGATGACTTTTGGCAGAAAGATACTTATCCTTTAATATACTCAGTGATCAATGACCATTGACGCGAACAAGAGAATGACAATGTAAATAAAGAGATAAATACCCCATTCTAGATATATCCACTGGCAAATATTGAAGGAAACAAGATAACATGACTTTATTCCTGCAGTTGTTTGTTTAATAAGATAATTTTAACTTTTAAGCGCGGAAATTATATACGAGAATGCAATTTCGAAAATTGATAAATTGTTCAACGCCAGATTGCCGCATATCAGCTTCCCTTGAAAGAAGCGGAATGATGGTGGGTACCAACAACAAGTGGCCGGGGCCCTAGTTATATATTTGAGGCAATATTCCCGTGATCTAATTTATCATAAAGATCGTGGGTTTTCCACTTGATTGTTCGAATAATAAAGTTGCAAAGTGTAATTTCCATCGTGCGTCCATTTTTTAACATCTTAGCTCACCGTTAATAAACGGGTGACATGTCAACACGGGAGGTATTTACAAAACAATATGGCGAGGCACCGGGCGTTTTGGACTCTGCATGAGGTTTCCTAGAGCGCGCGAAATCGCGGTCCTAACAGCGTCAGCATAGTGTAAGCAGAAAGGATCAGTGACTCAGAAGAATTTATACGTACCTCTGTTTTTAGCGTCTCTAATTTTTTATATGAGTGTTTCAAACGATAAAAGCATTTTTTACTGTGTGTTGACACATGTTTTCAAAAGCATATTATCATCAACAGCTAAACTATTCTCTTGTTTGGTTTTTAAGGCTATGATACTTTCCGATGGTTTGAAAGACATATAATTGTATATCGTCGGCATAAATATGGTAATTACAATTAGGTATGTTTTAAAGATATCAGCACTGTATAATATAAATAATAGTGGTCCTAGAATGGACTGAAGACTCTCTTAACAAGAACGCCAATTGTTTTGGTACCATTTTTTTCGTACATTACTTCCACAATTTTCTTGCGATCATTTAAATAACTCTGAAACCATGGGTGCTTCAACGCTGAACCGTAATATTTTAATTTTGACAGAAGTAATGATCTATTTATTGTATCAAAGGCCGAGAGTAGTCCAGAAAAAGGAAATGTTACTTTGCCTTTATCTTGAGCACTCAAAATGTTATAACCACATCTGCCTAAGGCCGTGAAAGTAGTACTGTGGTGTTTGCGAAACCAGATTGTACGCTCGGAAGAATGTTACTTTCATATTCAATAAACTGATTACAAACAATCCGTTCCACGACTTTGGATAAACAAGGCAGAATACTAATGGGTCGCAAATCCTTAAAGCTATTTACATTGTCCTTTTTGGAATTGGTTTCCACTAAGGCTGTTTTCCACTGTGATGGATATTTGAGACTTAATTGACATATTAACAATCTTTTGTAATCGCACATGCAAGCTATCAGGAAGTGTGGATAGTAACATCTCTAGGGATACGCCATCCATACCTGTATGCATTGGACTTCAGGGAGCGTAAAATCTTTAAACGTTGTCTTCACTTACTTCAGCAAGGTTAAATTTGTTACAGCAAAATTCTGTTGATTCATAAAGAAATATAGTTGATAAGTTGACTAATAATGTTCAACCTAGGACATTTAAAAATGATTATTTATTTCTTTTGCATAGCATAGGTTTTGCGGTATAGATAATTTTTTCTCATTTTTAAAAATTAATTTGTCGTTTTAAATTATTCCATAACGCTTTAGAATTATTTATATTATTATTTACATAAGTATTAAAGTAAGCACTTTTTCATTATAAATTGCATTAGTAACCATTTTTTAATTCTGTGTAATAATTGATATATTGCAATATTTTTATTTGGAACAGAGCTCTATAATGAGCTTTATTTCGGAGTTTATCATTAATTTTACGTTATATGTAATCCACGGAAAATGGTGCTCTTTTATATATACCTTTTAATGGTGCCAAAAAATCAAAACGGATAATATATTGTAGTTGAATTCATCTACCATTATTTAGTTTACATCCGATGTTAATAATATTATTCCAATTAATAGTACTCAACTTGTAAAGTCTCTGGATCAATATTTTTAATTAGCCTATTGAGATTATGTATTTTGGTGGGCATTTGTTTATATTAGCTTAATTTACATGTTATAAACAGTGATAG
>JAGSMR010000716.1:0-13987 GCA_029286605.1 Sericinus montela | reverse complement strand
AGTGATAGCTAAGTTCGGGTGGTCAACATAGTTTACATCCGATGTTAATAATATTATTCCAATTAATAGTACTCAACTTGTAAAGTCTCTGGATCAATATTTTTAATTAGCCTATTGAGATTATGTATTTTGGTGGGCATTTGTTTATATTAGCTTAATTTACATGTTATAAACAGTGATAGCTAAGTTCGGGTATATGGTCAACAGTTATATGATGCCTCCGCCTAGTCAACCCGGCACCGCTGACGGTCTGCATGCCAGACACCTAGCGTCAGCTCAGGTGTGCCCCAAGGATCACCCCCGGGAAGCGGCTCATTGCTTACGCTTAGACCTCGTCTCCATTTTTAATGGGTTACTTTTATCTTTGTTAATGTATAAGTTTCTATAATAATACGTGTCCGTTCTCTCACGTGGTCATGTGGCCCACCCGGACGTAAGGTTGATTTGAGGGGGGTTTTATTATTATTATTATTATTATTATTATTAATGCCCACTAGGTAGACTGAGGTCTAGTCAAGGATTAAGACCCGTTGGTATTCAAACTTCCACCGAAAAACAGCTCGGGACAACCTGGCAGGTAGGTGGCCACTGTCGCCGTCTCTATGTCCAAGCCAAACTTACCACCTGGTGAACGAACTAGGCCTCTTGAATTGATGATATGTAATTTAATTATTTTTTTCTTATATTACCGTTAGTACAAGTTACAATAATAATTACTGTTACGTATGTATACCTACGTATTACTTGATGTGGTCAGCCCCACGCGCCTCTGTAATTAAACCAGTGCATAGCACGCTACCGGCCGTTTAATCTGCCCTTGACCGTATATATCTAACATTGGCGACGTCAGAGAGTACCCGGTGCGTAATAAATAATTTCAATATATATACATCATACTTCTCGGAATATTATTCAGTTTTAACCATGACATACAAGTTGGAAAACTTATAAAAGCCGAACAAATCAGTGGTTCTTGGCAAATTAAATTAATAATGCGACGGACCCGAGCGCGGGAAAAGAGAAGAGCACCTTGCTATGCACTCTCGAGTGGCAAATTTATAGGCTTGGTTGAGAATTTAGCCTTACCCAAGGATGCGGCAGAGGTGCCCTACGAAGACATCCTACGAATCCTCGACATCCATTTTAACCCGAAGCGATCGTCGGTTTCACGGAACGTCGCCAATCCCTGGCGCTGCAAACGCAGCAACCTGCGAAACGCATTCGCGGTGGGCCGAGACTCATGGTCTTTACGTCACGCTGCGCCTCCTCCATGACATTTGAAGAGGCGCTGCGGGAGACCGGTTCATTATGGGAATGATGCTCTAGTCTTGAAAAAAAGAGAAACTTTACGCCCAAGATATTAAGGCAAATCTAACCCCACGAAAGCTGTAGAATTTGCAGAAAACGTCCGTTGTGGTGGTGGTACCAGCCGCCATCGCCAGTGCCAGCACAGCCGACTTGTCAGCAGCTTCTACGCGCGTTGTTCAAGATTGTGGGACCAAGAGTAAAAGGTGCAAAAAGTAAAAAGTGACTTCCCGGCTAAACAAAAGTGCAAAGTGTATGATTATGCGAACCATGTTGGCCGGAGTCGCGGTACGCGGATTTCGTATGTCAGCGTAACGTTGTAGGCCACCACGCAGAATGTAAAAAATGTCAAACAGTTAACTTTAGATAATGGAGCCGGAGACGAAGACATCGGTGGTTGCATTTAAAATTGTCATTGGTAAAGTAAAACTGATGGTCGAGACCGTGTTTATTCGAGAATGGCGTTTAAGTTTGAAGCATATTCGCCGTAACTGTGATACCGGAAAAATTATATAACTTATTTTAAAGATGTTCCATTGATCGTTCCAGCATAAAAGGCTGGATGAGCTACACGGGTGATAGGATAAATATGTATAGGCCCAATTTGGTTGCCCGTGTACTATACTAACCACTCACACACGCTCGAAGTGTACGTCGTCAGGACGGCGGGGCCGTTGTTGCCTGGCAGAGACTTTATATCTGAGATTCCAACAGTTACAACAGTTTTATCAACGGTTAATTGATAAAACTGATGTGATAAATTTGATAGAAAATATAAAGAACTGCATGTCAATTTCAGTTCTTTTTTCTCTGATAAATTAGGTCGTTTTAATAAACAAGGTTCATTTACGGCAGCATAATGCAAAACCAGTTTTCTTTTAAAGCGCGACCGATTGCATTTGCCTTAATGGAATAAGATAAACAATGAACTAGATAGTATCGGCTGAGTCAAAGAAACCGGCTGACTACGCATCGCGTCCCATAGTCCCTGTTTTAAAAGAAATGGCACCATTTGCTTGTGTGCCGATTACTCTGTTAGTATTAATAGGCAATTAATTATAGATCAGTATCTCTGCCAACTGCCAAGGAATTGTTTGCAAAGCTTTATGGCGTGAAAAATTCACTAAATTAGACTTATCTAAGTGGCTTATAACCAATTAGAACTGAATGATTTAAGTCATGCTAAAGGTGGCTAATTGTAATTAATACCATCGTGATTACATGGCATACTAGGCTAGTCTTTGGCTTGCTCCAGCGCCAGCGGCACCTTCCAGCGCGATGGAGGGCCTAGTAGGTGGACAGGAGGGCGTGCTGTGTCGCCAGTTGGATGACGTGCTCATTTGGCCGGGCGCGACGACGTTGTGAGCACGCTGCACGTCTTCGAGCGGCGTTGCAAACACTTTGGGAAAAGAAGCAGACGACCCCGAAAGGCAGAAGTAAGGAGTTCTTATAAAGTATCGAGGTTGGTACTTTGGGTTATGGGCTTATCAACGGAAGAAAAGTCTGCGTGATAAAATGTGCCGGTTAGCAGAGATTCCCCGCACCATCAAATATATAAGCCAACTGCAATCGTTTTTGGGCCTAGTAAATTACTACAGAAGCTTCGTACCAAATGCAGCGTCTGGTTCCCCAAGTCCATTGTATAATTTGAAATAGAAAAGGATATAAAACGTGAGCTCAATTCATCAAGAGGCTTTAAAATAAAATTGTTATTACTCGACTATACACGCCCACTGAATTAATCTTGACCGTAGACACGTCTCCGGTTGGTTTGGGTGCGATACTGTCACAAGTAGTTGCGACGGGCAAGAAAAGGCCAGATTTCGCTTGTGAATGCGAACTTTAAATACTGCAGAGAAATATTACTGCAATACAGAAAGAAGCGACCGCACAATATTTGGGGTTCGGCGCTTCCATCAGTATTTGTGTAGAACAACCGTTCAGCTAAGAACAGATCATAAGCCATCAATTGAGCGGTTCGACCGTACAAAGGCATTCCATACAAGTATCGGCGAACCACCCACAGAGATACGTAATGTTTCTAAGCGCATATAACTATACGATCGAGTATGTACGAAGCGTATGTCGCGAAAGTATTCGACAAAGTCTGCACAATGTACTTGATATACAAGCTATAACTACGGTATGTCAAACAGCCAGCAACGCGGCGTTTCACTTGTCGAATCGCACCTTCCGCTACAAAGTCGAGTGCACTCTGTCCTCCAGCAGATACTAAAAGCCGGCGTTCCGCGTAAGGTTTTCCTCGGTCCTCCTGCCCACACTATACATGCATTACTATACGAGCGATATCCCAAAAGACCCAACAAAAAGCGGTAGAATTGGCCTTATTCGCCGACGATACCACTCTATACCTGCGGATCTTAACGCATCGAGAATCTATATTCGCCCTCCTGCCGCGGCCACCGCCTTAAGCGAGTGGTCGAAATGGAGGATCGACATCAATCCTGAAAAGAGCAACGCGGTCTTGTTCAGCAGGAATCACAAAACTCGAATCGCCCTAACAGATTCAGTAAATAACCCCTTCGACAAACCCATTCCCTGCGTCAGAAGGTTAAATATCTGAGCCACCTTAGACCGTAGACTGAACTCAAGAAAAATATTAAAATTGTTAGATAGAGCGGCCTTCATATCCGGCCGCCTCACTTACAAATAGCCGCAGCAAAATGCTGCTAAACATAAGATACGCCTATACACAACTTGCGTACGACCCATCGCGTCATACGCCAGTATAGCCTGCGCACGCCCCCAAAGTACGTTTGAACTACCCAAGTGATTCAAAACCGATTCATGCACTGCGCAACCGGCGCTCCGCAGGTATATATGGTGAATGTAGATCTGCACTGGCGATCTCAAAACTGCCTACAATGGCAGCGCGCTATTTAAAAAGTTCTCCGTCGACTACTCGATAGGACAAACTTACATACAAATCCGCTAGTGCCAGTGTTAGGGAATTACACACCCGAGCGCGAAAGCCGAAGTTCGATCCAGATTTGGTTTTCGGGGTGTAGATGAGGCCGGAACATAAGGCGATAGGGATGAGGTATGCATCAACCTGCGGCCATCCCTTCCGCGCGCGCGCTGCCGTCCCCTGGCCCGGGCACACCGACCTTCACCCGCGTACTTATGGATTTCTGAGCCCCATAGTCGCACATGTATTTAGTGGTCATTGATTCGTACCTTAAATGGCCGGAGATATACGATACTGCTACCTTACTTCCTGCGATACAGTCATTGAAAAGATGAATTATGTCTAGGTTCGGTATACCGCAATCGATTGTAAGCGACAATGGAACAGCGTTCACGTCACAAGAATTTAAACGGTCTCTTATGAAATAAACGTGGGATCACACGTTACGTCGCCACCGTATCAACCGGCAACGGTAAAAGTCGGAAAGTTACAAAAGATAGTCAAAAAGGGTATAAAGTTAAGTATGTTTAGCAGTAATACAAAACAGTCAAAAATAATTTACTAAAGTTTTGTTTGATTTACTGGAATTCAAAACACTGGACCACCGGCATGTTTTTTTTTTGCCATATGTGGCAGCAGTACTCTGCAGCCGACTGGGTCTTGATCTTTTATATAGGGTCAGAAGCTGGCCCGGAGTAAAGTAACGCCGCACTTTGCAAGAACTCCTAACTTCTTGCAGCGGCTTTAGCCTCTTAGACTCAATGAACCGCCCAAAGTTGGGGGTTTGATGATTTCTACTCCTAGTAACTGGAGGCGGTCGGTGTATTCGCCTAGAGATACATTCTGAAATTTAGGAGCCAAGGTGAACTGGGTCCTTTATGAGAACAGATCAAGCCAGGTTTTGGGTATTGAATCGCTGGCTGGTATTGCTCCCCAGTTGGAAAACCGCCTGTAATGTAAGATTCATACGCTCTACCATATGGCCTCCCTGAGCAGACCGTGCCTTCTGATCCCAATTGAACTAAACACGCGTCAGATATCTCCACAACTGTGCTGTCATCTGCATACCCAAAGAGACCGGGCTCGAGCAGGTCAAAGTTTATGTGCAGAAAGAGAGTTGCGGACAGAACAGACCTTGAGGAACCCGCATTAATCGCCATAGCTCTTCGATGAGCGCCGTCAATAACGACTGCAAAAGACTGTTCCCAAAAAGTCTTCTATCCAGGCTATCAGTCCAGGGGATATACCAGGTGAAGGAAGCTTTTATTGATAAGGCTAGCAGCTGCCAGGACCCTGTCAAAAGCCCTCCTCTGTCACCGCTGAATTGATTTTCGGGTGAAAGCTAAACCTCGCGCTAGACAGATTTTGGTACCCAAGTCATCGTTGTCTACGTCTGCGGCTTCATCCGGATTTAATAAATGCGGGGAATGTTCACAGAAGGAAGAACCAGTACATATTAAATAAATGTCACTTGAACTCTGGTTTTATAAGAAATATGAAACAATAACAAAAGAATTGGCAAAGTTATTTACTTATTAAAAGATAGGACACGCAAATATGTTATCGAAAACATAAAAAATCAATTAATTTTTATATAAAGCTCAAGGTAATGACTGTAACGGATGGACGACGCTTACGGTAAAGGAACACTTGCGACACTGGAAACACTTTTTACGCTACCGCCATCGCCACCGGTATCGCCATCCCCACCATCACAATCACCGTCGTCGTCAAGCTTCCCACCACACCGCCTACCACCACAGACCCGGCCTAGTTTCCACAGCAGATGAGAAAGTTCCGCCACGTCGAGGGGAGAAAGTGACGAAGTAGAACCCCGTGTCTCTCGGTCGGAGGTGAGACGATGAGTTCCATGAAGCAGAAGCAGATTTTGATGGTGGTAGAATCGAAGTCACCAGAAATAGACTGCGCCCACGTCCCAAGGTTGATTACAAGCGTTTCTTTAGGTTATAATTTTCTTCTTTTATAACAATTTATTTTATTCTTGTATTCTAAAGCCTGGTGGGGAATTGTTATGTATGCATACCCTACGTATTACTATGGCTGTGCCCACGCGCCCTCTGCAATTAAAACCAGTGCATAGCAAGGTACCGGCTGTTTAACCTGCTCCTGACCGTATACCTAACAATTAAAATAATAATAAATAATACCTCAAGCGTTGAAGAGCTAAATGATGATTGTTTATAATCAATAAAAAACCGGGTATAAAAAGAAGTAATGAAAACTGGTAGAATAATGGAGTGGTTTTACTATTTTAGTACATAAAAAATCAATAGATTTTTTTTTTATATGAAGGCCAACAAACGAGCAGGTGGTGGCTCACGTGATGGTAAGTGGTCACTGCCGCCCATGAACACCTGCAATACTAGAGGCATAGCAGAGATGCGTTGCCGGTCTTTAGAGTGCCCTCCAAACATTGGGGCAGGGGGTGCGTGGGCCTGGTTACCTGCACTCACCATACGAAACGCAGAAGTTTGTTAGACTTTTACTCACGCCGGTATTCAGAGGTCGTGGTACTCCTCGGTCGAACTGGCCCATTCGTGCAACAACAAAGCTGATGCGTGGCTCTACCACTGTTAAGATGGCTCTGAAGTTGCTCACACAACACTCATTTTTCAATTAAATTCATTCATTTACAATTAAATTCACGCACAAAACGTCCCAGTATACCTATCCACCTCTAACTTATTCCGTCAACATAACATTAAGCATCTTAAGGCATTTTTATCAACAACATTCATTTTGAATTTTAATGTAATGATTTTAGTCTTACTTTTCTCTGTGTAACCATCACTAAATTTAGCAAGAAAAAATGTAAGTTTTTAAAACCTTTCACGCACTTTACTAAATACTTAATTATATATATGTGTACAAATTTTATGATTAAATATTAATGTAATAAGGTAATATTAATTTTTGTTAGTAATAACAATAATTCCATTACTTTATTTTTACATATAAATTTGTTATTATTATTACTACCTACCTACTATACTAGATAGTACTTAGTAGTTATCTTTTAGTACTTAGTAGTATATACAGGACTACTAAATATATATTTTTTTCTATTTATATACATTTTCTAAATGTTTTTGTTACTATGTCATGATAACATTTAATTATTATTAAATTTCGTCAAACACTCAATAAGTCAAGCAATCAGACAAACTTATACCATAATCATGTGAAAAATTTTGTCTCGTTCTAATTTAAATTTTTGAAATAATATAATTAATCCAATGTATGAAAAGTTAATAAAGTTTTCCAAAATAATATTCCACAATTGAATATTTAAAATAAACATATTAGTAAGCATTGCTATTGTGTATCACGTTTGTATGTATATTTATTTATTCTTTTAATATTTATTTATGAACCTATTTTATATTTATTTATGAACCCATAAACACTAATGGAACATAAGGCGACTAATGCTAAAAGCATTCTTGCCAGTCAACCTTAAGGAAAAAAAAGGAAAACATATAATCTACAATTTAAATTACATAAAATAAGCAGTTAGTTTAAATAACCAAACAAAATCATTAAATATATTAAAACACTCCGTCTGACTTTTTGCAAAATGAGTAAACATCAGTGACCGTTTGAAGCGACATAGTGATGTTCCACTTACCTGTGGTCAAACACTCAAAAACATTGGTTGTTAAGCAGGTTCTCCGAAATGTCAATATAATTTTGTTCGTGTATACTCTCTCAGAGAAAATATATCAATATTTTAATATAATATTTTTATTAAGGATCAAAAAGGAGGGCCGGGTTTAGAAACCTAAGGAATGTTATTAGTTCAATACTATAGTAGAAAATTTATTTGTTTTTAAATACAAAGGTACCTCGCAACCTGATATCACTTTTAACTAGTTAAAAGATAAAATAAACACACTGTATTTACAAGTTTATAATTGGTATATAAGGTCAAAAATATTTTCAAAAATTTGTTACAGTCAGCTTTTAAATCACAAGATGCGTTTTTTCACATTTCGGTTTCTGAAAGCGTAGGACAGATGGCGCAGTTTGTTTTATCGTCATGCTATGGTTGAGTTTGAGAGATATGGCAATTTTTAGAATGGCATTAAAACTCGGGATCTAATAAGCGTGAATAAAACCAATATTATATTCTTTTGTAGTCACCCTGCTTCGGGGTGGAATGCGCTATAATACACAGGTAACAAATGACACATAACGTAGCCTTTTGTGGTGTTAGTAAAATTACTTCTTCCCCTGACACCAAAAGGTTTATAAATATAAAGAAAATAAAAGGAAAAAACCCCATCAACTCCGACCCATTATACTGTAGAGAGTAGAAAAAATAAGATTCACACAATTTATTTTGCTTTTAATCTACTTGCTAGGTAAGTGAATTCAAGGACTGCACTGGGATTCGCTACCGCCGCCCATCCCCGGTCTGTTTAGTATTGAATTATTATTTTAAGATGAAAATAGGCTGACTATCCCAATATTGAAAAATGTTAACTGTTATAATTTAACAAGTACCAATTTTTGTTGCTTGGTACATGTTATTTTAATGCCATTAAAATAACGTAAATACAACTACTAAAATTTGGTACTTATAAACCATAAATTATTTTTAATGTTACATGTTGCCCTGTATTCCTCTGAGACTCAAACCTATGGAACCATGTTCAGTACGAGAGAAGCAGCCGTTGTTTCTGTGGTACTACACAGTGATGTTGGCCACCGGCGTAAGAAACTTCCGACACGCCTTTAATTAAATGAATGGATGAATGAAGTGAAACACTTTATTGTTCACCACAAAACGATATAATACAGACCAAAACAATACATACATTACGGTCTAAGTAACAGTCCTGGTTGACATTGGCTCCTTGCCTGTGCGGAGAGGTTGCCACAATCGCTATACTTTGTGTTGATTGGCGCGATCGCAGTACTTGGGCCATATTACACCTTAGATGCCGTCGTCCCCGGTCTGCTTATTTTGGTCTAATATTTTGTCAGGATATGGTTATACTTCCGCTATCTCCTTGGCCAAGACTTTCTTTTACTACGACAACCACGGAGAAAAGTAGTTAGAATTATTCTTAAGCCATACTTCTATGTACTTTCTATTTCTTCCATTTCTATGTATTTTTAGTACTTTCGCTGCAATTCTATGATCCCAATGTGTGTCGTGTATCAATGAACGTGCGTTACGTATATTCGAATGTGGCGCGACGCCGGAGCGTCGACCGGTCCCGGTCGGTGCTGCCGCGCGAGTGTCGCTGCGCCACCGCCCGCACCTCGCGGCGCCGCTCCGATATGCACGCTCAACGTAGCACCGCTACACTGCCTTTGCATCCGTATAAATATCTCAGGGGGTGAGTTAAAATAGTAAGTGTTAATCCAGACACAATGTAAACTCTTTTACCGGGGATGATGTTCATACTCGAGGGCGAGGATCAACAGTGATATATTATGTCTTAGCAACTAAGAACTTTGCCGCGTGGTTACGATGTAGAATTATGCCAGCCGCTTTCCTCGCTGTCGCAGCTCGTGTCGCTGCGCCACTGCCCGCACTCAAGGTGCAGCGCCGCCGCTCCGATGTGCACGCTCAACGTAGCGCCGCTACACTGCTCTCGCATCCGTATAAATATGTCAAGGGAGTGATTAAAAATAATGTAAGTATTAATTCTCGAACACAATGTAAACTCTTTACAAGGATGATATTCATACTGAGGCAGAGATCAACAGTAATGTTATATATCTTATAACTAAAGGTAAACTTTTGCCAAGTGGTTACATGTAGGAGTATGTCAACCGCTTTCCTCCTGTGGTACGTATCAGGCAAAGAAATCGTGAAGTGTCATTGGCATTGAAGGGGATTAAGTAGTAAATATAATAATTCAACAGTCAACAGTGGTAGAGCCACGCATCAGCTTTGTTGTTGCACGAATGGGCCGGTTCGACCGGGAAGTACCACGACCTCACAGAATACCGGCGTGAAGTAGAAGTTCAACATACTTCTGCGTTTGTTACACACACCCTCCCCATATTCCGGGAGACGGGTATTCTAAGGCCAGCAACGCACCTGCTATGCCTCTGGTATTACGGGTGTTCGCGGTGGGCGGCGGTAATCACTTACCATCACGTGAGCCACCTGCTCGTTTGCCTGCCTTTCCATAAAAAAAAATAACTATACTCAGTTAATAAATTAAACTAATATTCTAAGAGCAAAACATTGTGATGGATGATTCTGGAAATATTAACTAAATATCGACATAAAAAAGTTTTACGCGCCAAACATTCATACATGAAACAATATATTTTTTAATAAACAAAATTGGTTTTAATTATCCTGATATTTTTATATACATAGTCAGGTCATAAGTATTGTCACACAGTAAAAACTTTTCTTTTAGAATGCTGGCCACAAAAAAGTTTATTGAATTCGAATTTCGAATTGTTCATGAAAATAAAATTACATACTTTTTAGAATTATACTCATTTTTAAATATGGAGTGGACGCTTAAAGAAGACCGTGTTGCAGTTATTGCGTTGCATCGTTGCGGTTACGCGCCAATTAAAGTTTTTGACATACTGAAAAATTTGAATATAACCAAAAGATTCGTTTTTCGTACCATTAAACGATACAATGAAGACTCTAGTGTAGATGACAGGTCAAGAAGTGGTCGCCCTCGGTCTGTTAGGACTCCAGCAGTGATAAAAGCTGTGAAGGCTCGAATTCAAAGAAATCCCAAACGTAAGCAGAAACTGTTGGCCCTTCAGATGGGGTTAAGCAGAACCACGGTGAAAAGGCGGAGTGGTTGGGTGGTTTGGAATTGGAGTCGAGAGAGACCCGGGAGTTCGATCCCCTGGTGGCTCGTACCAATGGGTTTTTCAAAACGTATGTACGAATTGTGTCGATGGCTTGACATAAAGGCGGCGACAGGCTCACCACCTGTCACGTTGTCCTGAAAATATCTTCGGTGGAAGGTGGGTCGAAGGGACTTTATTGTCTAGACTAGACCTCTGTCTACCTCTGTATTGGGAATTACGTGAAATGTATTAAATAAAGAATTAGGGCTTCGGGCATATCGAAGAAAAACAGGACATTGTTTGAATGCTCGTCTAATGCACCTTGAGACTGGAAGAGATGTCATGTATTTTGTTTGAAGCAACATATGGAAAAATATAGATTGGAAATTCTTTTTCTCATGAAAATTTTTACCGCAGAAGAGAGCTACAACAAACAAAATGATATGTGTGTACGCACACAGTAGTGAAAAAGCGAGCAACTGTGGTCTCCTGCGTGTCCAACGAGGTCATTTTCCATCCTCGCTCATGGTATTGTTGGGAGTTTTCATTTTGACTTCGACAATGAGTTGCAGTAGTAAAAGTGGGCGAACTGCTGGCTGTTTTCACCACTTCTTTAAAACCTTAAAGAAAAATTTTGAAACTAGCAATAACAGTATTTTAGAAGCTTTTATTCGAGCTGCCGTAAGGAGATATCTATGAATAAAATTACGTTTTGTCGTAACATAAAGTACAAACACGCGCCATTAAATGTACAATGGGTTTATTGCATGAATACTTTAGAATTTATTGTTCTGTCTGTTAAATTGCTATCCCGACTTATTAATGTCTACTTCCTACAACTTCCTCTGTCTACCCCAATATTGGAAAAGTTTGAAGATTTAAAAAGAAACTAATGGTGGTAGACAGTTATCTCTCATTGTATGTACATGTGGATGAGTGTAAACTCAAAATAAAGAGTGGTGCGTAACCGTCCATACAAAAAGAGAAATTGTTTTTCCACTACCGGATATTTTCCTATCTCTATGTTTTAGTATGTTATTGACACAATTATTTACAATGCTTTCAAACTTATAGGCGGCACCATATACAACTTAATTTTTGCCATTTAAACTTTTTGTAACTAAGCCGTTTATTTTATTAAAACAATGTATTTTATTTAAATAAAAGTGAATTGTGAACATTTAGTTAATGGAAACCTTTTTCTCCCGAAAAGGAAATTTCAGAGACAAAGTGCGTATTGTCAGTCGCGAACAGCAACGCTCTCTGTCACACCATCCAACGTAAGAGTGTTTTCTTAAATACCTATTTCGTTAGGATCGCTCGGCTATTCCTTCCTCTAAAAACGCTCTGTCTAAGCTGCTACAGTAGTGAATTCAACAACATCTACGTGAACGAGTGGTGCAAACACTGATTTAGCATGGTGTCTCTAGGACTGTGGTCCCGGATCCTATTCCGGACGAGTCAATGTAGAAAACCATTTTTCTACATTGTCTAGAGTCTACACATAGCCACCATAGCCGAGTGGTTGACAGATCAGAATTCGAGTCATGTGACCCGAGTTCGATCCTCAGGTGGCAGGAGGCGTTTTTCAAAACTTATATCATTGGCTTAACCTCTATCTACCCCAATAGTGGGAATGGCGTAAAGATATCATTTTTACGTTATGCCATTAATATTTATAAAGTAAGAAAGATGTAGCAAAAGATCATATTGTAATTCTGTTATCAAATATATTTTTATAAAAATGCAAATAACCAAACGCATTATTTGAGGCAGTGAATAAATTGGGCTGTCATCGAAATTTATTCATACACACTTCCCGCCATTTAGATCTGAATGCATGAACTATGAATGAATAATAAGGCGCATAAATACCTACTGGTGTAAACTGGGTATAATGTAAAAGTTTCCGTTTTGGCCTGTATGTACTAGGTAGCCAGAGCACTTCTGTTTTGAAATCAGGAACACACGAGGGAGAAAAATAAAAAATCGGTGATTTCTGAATTTAACTGACTAATAGGCCTTCAAAGCTACTAAAAGTCGGAATAAGTACTTTTTGTATTTTAATAATTCATAAGTGAAAACATTATTATATTTTGACTCAATTATAGAGCAATAAGTAGATGTTCTAAGTAACAATTATGATACAGATTTTTTAGTGACTTAAATAAATAAAGAAAAACTGGTCTTCATTATTTCGAGGTTATTTTTAAGTCTTAAATGAAAGCAGTTTTAAATAGTGAAAGCAGTAAAAGCAAAATATCTTAAACGTAAGGCTTGCCGTGGTGTCGATGAAAACAATAACAATTCCATGGGTGTCGTATGAGGTGACTTGCACGAAATGCAGTTGACTACCGTTTGGTGAGTGGAGAATTCTCGCGCAGAATACCAGACCATATTTAAATAGATGTAACGTAATACGTTACCATATAACGTTACTTCATTGATTACGTTAGCCATTAGTGTCAGAAATTTATAACACATTCAGTTATTGAATGAATGGTTGAAGGATAATAACAATTTATTGTAAACCACAAAATAATATAATACAGTCAAAAACAATACATTACATAACGGTCGGTAATAGTCCACTGCTGGACATAAACCATTCAGGTGCGAGGTTGTTTGTTTTCTCAGTCGCCTACTACTACACCCACAAGAAGAAAGGCATATTCTTAAGCTGATACCGCCATGACGTACAAACATAAAAAAGATCAAATAAGGTAAACTGTACATTTCGGCAGCCTTATTGCTGCATAGTTATCTCTTCCAGGAACCAAAAGCGTAAAGGAAATCCAGTTATTACGTAATATTTAAAAATATATTTCCAATCGCAATCCAAAACCTTAATTAAAATATCCGACAGTTTGTGAAACACTTGAACCAGCGCAAGTTAATGTTACACGCACGCTCGAAGACTATTCTACTTTTACTAAGTCATTACAT
>JAGSMR010000715.1:0-12906 GCA_029286605.1 Sericinus montela | reverse complement strand
AATAATAATAATAATAATAATAATAATAATAATAATAATAATAATAATAATAATAATAATAATAATAATAATAATAATAATAATAATAATAATAATAATAATAATAATAATAATAATAATAATAATAATAATAATAATAATAATAATAATAATAATAATAATAATAATAATAATAATAATAATAATAATAATAATAATAATAATAATAATAATAATAATAATAATAATAATAATAATAATAATAATAATAATAATAATAATATATATATATATATATATATATATATATATATATATATATATATATATTTATAATAAACCAATAATTCCACATGTATTTTCCATTAAAATGGAAAATGAGTTACATAAAAAGAAATATTTTGTACTCTTAAAATTGATAACAAAATGTTTACGAATTATTATTAAAATAGATTTTGTAACATTTTAGCTTCATAATACTACATTTCGCAATACTGGGTTATTCAGAATAAACAAAAAATAAATAAATATCTTCAAGCAATTCCCAATACAGGGTTAGAAAGAGGTCTAGTCTAGACAATTAAGTCCCTTCGACCCACCTTCCACCGAGAATATTTTTGGGACAGGTGGTGAGCCTTTCGCCGTTTTTATGTCCAAGCCAACGATATAATTCGTACATAAGTTTTTGAAAAACCCATTGGTACGAGCCTGCCACCTGGGGATCGAACTCGGGTCTCTCGACTCGAAATTCCGACCTCCCAACCACTCGGCTATCGTGGCTTTTATATTCAGAGTTATATATAATCCAGGGGGGGGGGGGTATATAGGGGGTCATTGTAGAAGCGTGCTCGTCGCGACCCCTGCCAGCCCTTTTCAGGGCTGCAATTCTACAGCTGCGCACCCATGCCAACGAGGTTAGGGCGTCCCCAAGGCGACGCACACCAGTTCGTCCCCTTTGGTGTGAAATCCAGCGCGCAAAGCGGCGATGGGGACCGCCACCCGTCACGCACAGTCCGACACGGCGGAAGGTGGAGGAAGGAGTGCAGAGTTGGCACGTGGAATGTTAGAAGAGGCATGAGAGATAAGACGAATGAGTTGATTGAAATAATGAAAGAAAGAATTAGATGTCGTGTGTTTGTCGGAGACCAAGCGGGCAGCGGTACTGAAGAGCTCCCTGGCGGGGCGTTAGCTCTATGGTCCGGAGTCCCGGAGAGCGAGAGCGCCTGCCAGGGAGTGGTGCTGCTGTCGTCTCGGTTGGTCGATGTTATGACTGAATATGGGTTGTGAACTCGAGACTTCTCTGGGTTCGCTTTAAATTGAGACTGACGAAGTAAGTTCTTTTGGCTGTTTATGCGCCGGTGGCTTCGTCGTCAGAGCTGAGCTGGTGGAGTTTTTGGAGAATGTAAGAGAAGTTCTAGACTTGGTTTGAGGAAACGAAAGAATTGTTGTATGTGGTGATTTGAATGGATAGGTTGGTACCGCTCGGCCAGGGTACGAGTCGGTGCTTGGAATGTTGGCGATAAAAGGGTTAACGATGCTGGCAAGCTTATACTGGCTGTATGCAAGGAGAAGGGTCTTCTTGTGACAAACACTATGTTTAGTCACAAGAAAATCCATATGTATACTAGAACAAGAGAGAATGAGAGAAATATGATCGATTTATTCCTGGTGGATGACCGACTGCGAAAACAGGTGATGGATACGCGAGTGTTCCGAGGTGCTGACCTGGGAACGGATCACTATCTAGTGATTACTAGATTTAGGGGTCTGTTCGCGGGTTGGCGCCACCGGACGGCGATACCAGAACCACAGTCGGTCGGTAGCATCCGAAGCTGGAAGCTTCAGGAAGCGGACACTGGGAATAAATATCAAGCAAGAGTAGCCGAAAAGCTGGACAGCATTGGTGTCAGGAAAGAATGTGTGGAAGAAATATGGCAGAGCCTTAGAGATGGAATGGTTAGTGCAGCGGAAGACGTGTGTGGAACTGTGAAAAGAGGTAGTAGTAAAAAGGGTGATGCATGGTGGAATGACGAAGTGAAAGAAGCTGTAAATAAGAAGAAAAAAGCATGGTTAGACTACTTGGCCTCTAGTAATGATAAGGATATGAGAGAGAAGAGGAAAGAAAGATATAAGCTCCAGAAAGTTCACACGAAAGCATTGATTGAGGAAGTGCGTGAAAGGAGTAGAATAGAAGCGGACGAAGGTTGTCGCACAACTTCAAGAACTCAAACTCTTCTGGAAAGGGTTGGAAGGATCCGGAGTGGTGCGACAGCCTTAAGAATGAATACAGTGCTTTCGAGACCAATGACGTCCTCTCAGAAAAATCGGACGTCATGCAGCGATGGAGCAATTTTATAGAGATGTATGCGTGTGATGATCTTAGTGAGGATCCGGGGGTGACGCCGTGACTGGTACGCCAGACTCGGACCTCGATGACACTGAGGTCCATCAGTATGAAAGAGATTGAATGTGCGATTAGAAGTTTGAAATGTGGTAAGGCTGCGGGACTAGACAGAGTTACTGCTGAAATGGTCAAGTATGGTGGGCCACGCGTCTGGGACAGCTTTCATCTGCTGTGCAAATTGTGCTGTGAACGGGGGCTGTTCGGATGATTGGCGATCCGCGGTCATTGTGCCTTTATATAAAGGTAAAGTTACGTATGACTGCGGGTGCTATCGGGCGATCAGCTTGACCAGTTTAGCAAGTAAAAGTTACTCGAAGGTTTTGACACGTAGGATGCAAGAGAAATCGGAAGATTTCTATGGGAGGCACAATGCGGTTAGACCTGGAAGAGGATGCACGGATCAAATGTTTTCTCTCCATGATCACGGAGAAGCTTCTGGCTGCTAACCAGAAGATTTTCTGTGCTTTTGTGGATCTTGAGAAAGCATTTGATAAGGTTGTAAGAAAATGTGGGAACTGTTGCCGGGGTATGGTGTGGATGGTCGATTGCTAAGGGCTGTGCAGTCACTTTACTGTGACTGTAAAGCTGTGTGCAGTAGGGCATGACCTGTCACCCATGTTTAGCGTCCAAACGGGCGTAAAACAGGGTTGTGTCATGTCTTCCTGGCTATTCATACTGTATCTCGACAGCTGTTTACAGAAGCTGAAAGATAGCTGTTTGGGTGTGAAATTGGGTGACATAAAGTAAATTGTCTGCTTTATGCTGATGATGCAGTGCTTATAGCACCATCAGAGGCAGAACTGCGAGCATTAGTCACGATAATATGAAGAAGAATGTGAAATTAATGGTCTCCGTTTGAATGCTAATAAAACTAAGGTTCTGGTATTTGAAAGGGACGAAGAAGAAAGAACGTAGTGCGAAATTTGGGTCGTGAATGTCTAGAACCAGTGAATGAAATTGTAGACTTAGAGTGCGTTTAGCCGGGATGGAAGATGTGATTTAGATGTGGACAGGCGTGTCGCTGCCGGGAACAAAGTCAATGGTGCCCTGACTGCGTTAATCAAAGGCAAGGCGTTGTGGTACGCCTTGCAATACATAACGCAGTGTTGGTACCGACTTTGTTATATGGCAGCGAAACCTGGGTATATTGAAGAAGCATAAAGCAGGTTGAATGCAGTGGAGATGCGATCTCTTCGTAAAATGTGCGGCTTTACCGCAGCCGACCGCAAGCGAAACGAAGAGATTCGCAATATGGCAGGTTTGAAAGATGACCTTGTCTCAAAATGGATAAGGGCGTGCTTCGATGGTTTGGGCACGTTGAGCGAATAGTGAAGACCGAATGGTGAAGAAAATATATATAGCGCGAAAGTTAAAAGGTGAGGTGAGCCGGACTAACTTTCCGAAGACCATGTGAGCAAATTGCTCGAGAGGAGGTCAAAGTACTCGGATACCTAGACGTGCATGTATGAAGAAGATGATGAATCTGAAGAAGCGAAAGAAGTATGTGAGGATCGTGACGCGGCGATCTGTTCTCCCTGACTACCTCGTCGGGGTTATTGCGTGAAGATAATGATAAAATAAAAAAAATATATAATCAGTCCTTTCGACCATCTTTCACGGGACTAATATTAACTCTGTTATAGGTGAGGTGATGAGGTCCTCATCGCCGCCATCTCTTAGTGTCGAAATGGCACGATATACTTACAAAAGGTCGTCCTTACTTTGCCTCGACAGGGGTGGACTTTGGTAATAAGCTTACGTCTAATCAATTCCTGCGATTTTTTCAAGATCACGATGATTAGGTCTTTATGTTTGGTTGTATTTTAAAAAGAAAAAAAAAAAATCTGCCGGGTACAATACTGGGCAGTATAGTTACTGGACACCTGGGTGATAAATTTGGACGTCGACGTATGTTGCTTATTGTGCTTATCGCCATGCGGTTGTCGTGGCATCGCCAGCATCTCCGTGAACGTGATGGTGATGATGCTGATATTATCTGGTTGCCTTACCGAATAATTCCTTATTATCAAATACAAAATGTCAAATGAATTCTCCTCTTTTAATTTGTGTCTTATTGAAAAGGTTTTTTTTAATAATAATATTTAATATTTAATTTCATGCATATGAAACATAAACAGCCTCCTAAAATGGAATTTACAATATGTTCTAAATATTCATACCTTTCTGGTAAAATCTGACCTTATTGGAGTTCATAACAGTAAACAGTGTGAAAAAAACACACAATTTTTGAGTTAAAGGAATACCACATTGGATTTAAAGCTACGGTTTGTGATTTATATGATATCGTTCCGGTTAGATATCACTAAAAATTGTTTAAGAAATTTTAATTGCCAAATTTACCATCACTGGGCGATGAAGAAAATTGTGTGGAAATCTGTGGCCATCTGAGATGTAATAAAAATATTAGAAGGACGTGTCTGCTCGACATGCACCGAACAGCCTGGCGAACTTTTCCCTATTCTAATTTTTCTGAAATAATCATGACAGGGCCTTTACCCAGCAGTAGGCATTCACTGACTGCTGTATTAAACTAGACAATAAATAAAGTAATAAGCAAAAAAAGCCATAGTCTTCTCCATCTTTTTACAGTGTCTTTAGCATCTCATTCAATGTAGATTATATTTTTGCGACTGGGACTGCTAGGGGTAACTGAACCCTTTAGGTTGTATACATTAAAATCTAGATACTTGAATATATTTAAGCAATAATAAGGTTAATTAATTTTGTGCAGCTTATCCAAGATAAAAAAAGAATGTTTCGCTAAATGTAATTATTGACTATATTCTGAATTAGTGTATTTTGATTGTGCATCGATAACGCTCTTACTGACGAGTAATTACTAAGTAATTTACCTGTTGATTATAAACATGCAGTCTGATTTTCAGGTGTTATAACTGGAGTTATCTGTAACAAAGCGTCTGCTCAATTATTAATTACAACTTCATTAATTGCATATTCATGCAAAATTAGGCTAAATAAGTTTAGCAGTAAATGTATAGAAATTACGTAGTTTAATAAAATAAAGCCAAATGATAAATTCTTTTTAAATAATGTCAGGCATTTCTTTTGTGTCTTTAGTATATCAGAAAATAAAGCCAAATTATTGTTGCGCCGGAAGGTCATCTCCAGGATGAAGCTAGACAAATATTATAATATATATAGACAATTATTATACAATATAATATCTTACAATTCCAAATACTGGGAGTAGACAGAGTCTAGTCCTGAACAATTAAGTCATGACCACCTTTCTGGAAAAATATTTTCAGGACAACGTGACAGGTGGTGAGCCCATCGCCATCTTTATGTCCAAGCCAGCGATATAATTCGTGCAACGATGTAATTATAATACAGTATATATAATTTTTAACCCTTTGTTATTTCTTGCTTGTAATTATTCTTTTTAAGTAAGTACACAGAGTGAGAGCAGCTACTATCGTAATATCGTTTTGCTTATACATACATACATACATATCATCACGCCTCTTTCCATGAAATGGGCAGAGACCACTTCTTTCCCGCACTACGATCCTTACATGCTTGTTTCGCTTCGTCCACTTTCATTGTTCCCTTCATACATTCTCTCTTCGATTCAGGGTACTCTTGACCTGGCCTTTTTCAGGACGTCCCTGATTTGGTCTTGAAACGTCCGCCTGGGTCTTCCCTTCCTACTTCCATTCACACTCGCCTTATATGCTTTTTCGTCAATCGTTCTTCATTCATTCTCGACATGGCCAAACCATCTCAGCATACCTTTCTCAATTTAGTCACTACATCTTCTTTTTCAGACCAAAACGTTTCCTTATTCCTGTTCCTTATCTGTCGCTCAGTTTAACTCCTAACATACTTCTTAATGTCTCATCTCAACTGCATTTACTCTTTCTTTCATGTTTCTTCTGCCATACCCAACTTTCTTCCGTATTACATGAGTGTCGGAACCAAAACTCCCCTATACTGCAGCCAAACAGGCAGCAATGAACGCACCATCCGACTGCTCATAAAGAGGTGCAAAGCTCCATTCACCATGTTTCCTGCATTCCTCTTCTTTTCAATATCACTCTCACACTTTCATCTCTTGTGAACTTTGAACCCAGATACACAAACTCATTCACCTGTTCAATTTGTTCATCTCCAATCTTTATATTGCAGTCTGTCATGACCTCATCTCTTTCAAACACCATTGCTTTCGTCTTCTTTACATCCATCTTCATCCCCTTCCCTAACGAAAATCTTCCTCATAGCAGTTACCATCTCCTGCATCTCCTCGGCTGAAGACGCAAGTAATACTTGATCATCAGCATAGAGAAAAGAACATTTGAAACGTACTCATTCATTCTCCAACCCCACTTTCATTCTCTTTTAAATCTGTCAAGCAATTGTCCATAAACAGATTAAACAGCCACGACGCTACATCCTGTCTAACACGCTTTTCGATATTAAACCATTCAGTGTACGCCCCCGTTTATCCTTACAAGCTGGGAATCCCTATAAAGAGATTGCAATGCTCGTGAGGATACTGCTGACACCTTTCACGGACAATGCTGACCACAATTCATTCCTCACCACTCTATCATGAAGCCTTTTCTAAATCCACGAACATTAATAGACCTTCTGGTTTTAGCCAGACACTTTTCAGCTATGCACCGCAAGAAAAACCTGATCTTACACATTTCCTTTCTAAATCCGCTTGTGCATCCCATACTTTTTCGTCCGTTTCATTCCACAACCCTTTCAATCAACACTTTCGCCTTACAATTTACCGACGACGCTGAGAAGGCCCCTTACCGCGGTAATTTACGCCAGTCCTGCCGTGACCCCTTTCCTTATATAATGGCACGATTACGGCTTTTGCACCAGTCTCCCGGTACTTGCCCATTTGCTAGCTTTATATTGAAAAGGCGGTACAGCTGACTAGCCACTAAGCCCCTGTCAGTCCTCAGCATCTCGACGGTAATCCTATCCTTATCCAGCAGCCTTGCAAATCTCCTTATTACTTTTCAACGCTTTTACTATTTCATCCACGCTTATCTCCTGTCGTAACGCATTGCCTTAACCATGGAAGGTGCTGGGTGTTGTGCCTGCTTCCTCTCTTTTACCTAAATAAACATTCAAAATACTCTTTCCATCTCTTTAACACATATTCTTCCTCCTTTTATAATGCTCCTCTTGACTCTGATTGTATTCGCTCCGAGGTAGAGGTTTTCCTCTGGCTGTATTGACAGATTTCAGAAAAACTTGATGTTTGACAGGAAATCTTCAGTAAAACACCTATCAAAATCATCCTTTTGTTCTTCTTCTTTCTTCCTAGTCACAGCATCTTTCGCAACTGAAAGTTGAATCTTTTGCCCTTCTTTCTCGCTTCCTTTATCTCGTCATTCATCGCCTTTTGAAGTTTTTGGTTAGCTTTGTTGCTAACCAATCCAACTCCCCTTTCTTCTTTTCTTACAGCCTTTTGTACATCTTTATCCATCCACACATTATACTTCCTTTTCTTCCTTTCCTCCGTTTAGCTACTCCGCATACCTCAACAGCAACATTCGACTCCTTTCTTAAATGTCTCCCACAAATCTTCAATCACACATATCTCTTCTATACCTTCAAACTTTTCTATCAGTTCTCTACATACTCGTCTTTCTTATTCTTTTCTTGTAGATTTTCCACTTTTATTCTGTCAAAACACTCGTAAGGCTCATCCTCAGTGTCGCCACCGTTAAAATGCCATGTTTGGGCTATGACCAGGAAAGTGGTCTGCCAAAACCTACACCGCGAGCTCGAGTGTCTAGCAGGTTTTTCCTCAATCTTTGATCACAATAACAAAATCAATTATACTTCTAGACTCACCCTCAATTCTCTTGTATAAATGGATCTTTTTGTGATCAAACATTGTATTGGCCACGCACAGATTCCATTCAAGCATACTTCAAGTAGGCTTCTCCATTTTCGTTCACTCTCTCGTCCCCAAATGTACCCAGTACTCCTTCATACCCATCACGCTTTACTCCAACCCACCCGGTAAGTCCCCTAACATCACGATCCGTTCATTTTCTCCGCATTTATTCAAGACCTCTCTCCTTGCTATCCCAAAATTCCTCTCTCTCTTTTGGGCTTTTAATATTACCTCCCGCAGATCCGTCCGGTGCATAAACCCCAAGGATAAACAAGCGGAGTGAGTCCAACTTTAACCCTAACGGGAGTCTTGAAACACATTCATGCTCTATCACACATTCAACTATTCGAGAGGAAAGAATCACACCAACTCCCTGACTTAAACCTCGGCTGGTTGGGGGACTCCGACCAGTATGCCGTGTAGGGACCATGAACCGTGGTGTCACATCCTTTCCTCTTGGTTTCGTTTACGCAGGATATCTATACATCAATTCGTCCATCATCGGCAGCACTTCATCTACCTTACCATCCATTCCTCCTCCCACATTCCAACATGTAAGCGGCTCTCCATAGACCGCTTTTCATACGGCGAGACGTGATGGGTGGCGAACCACATCGCCATAACATCGCCATATTATACATAATAATTATAAACTACGATAGATGATATACTGCAATGAACTAACTACTGTAAATATTTACCCAATAATGGGTTTTCGGCGACCTCCGCTAGAGAATGGCGTACACACTAGTTTTTCATGTTGTCAACAGCTCTGAGGGTCCGTGTTCAATTCCCGGTCGTGTCAATGTAGAAAACAGTTGTTCTACATTTTATCGAGTCTGGATTTTTGTGGTAATTTCGTTGTTTTCGATTCCCATACCTCAGTGATTTAGCATCTTATATTGGGATCGGGCAATGTATGTGATGTTGTCTATAATATCCCAATTATATATTTAAATGTATATAATTCAAAAGGAACGGAATGATCAGACTATTTAGAGTTAATCCAGCAATATCCATGGATATCATATTGTCTGGATAACGACATAGGCTACACTTTTTTAGACTTAAGTATAGAAAACTATGGGAATTTCCTGATACTGCATGGAAGAAGTAGAAAGTTTTATCAATAAATAATACCTCATATAAACATGATACAAATTTATAATAGAACTAGCTGTGAACCCGCAAACGTTGTTTTGCCATATAAAAATAGGGTTGATCGTAGAGGGGTGAAAAATTGGGTTGTATGTATTTTTGTATGCTGTATCATAAAAATATAAGAATTAATTTAAATAAAGGAAAAATTTCAGGGTGAACAACCTTATCACTTCAGAATTATAAAATATAGATAGTAATAGATTCTCAGACTGTAATACGCATACAAAATTTGGTAAAAATCAGTGAAGCCGTTTCAGATACGGTAACTAACATTATGACAGGGAAATTTTATATATATGATAATAGTTTATCTACGTGCAGTCTGGTGAAAAGAAGATTACTGTATTAAATCTTTATGAATAAACCATGGTACATCTTAATCTAAAGAAATCTAATAATATCATGTGAAATTCCCGCTGCCTCAGTGTTTTCAGTTTAGTCCCGATATAAGTAGACGTTTGAGTTTTCCTTCTTTCCCAAATTATATGTCATACCCAGTAGAAACATTGTATGTTGTTGGTTTTCTATATTATTATTAATTATGTGTTTTATATTGGTAACTGAATAGATTTGTGGAACTTTAATGTTAGGGTCCTTTTTAAATACCCTACACAAATTCGCTGAATGACAAATAAACAAAAACTATACTTAGAAAGTTTACCTACAGTTTTTATTAGTGCATCCGGTCAGTATTCCTTGTCCATGACGATAGTCGGTGAGAGAGCGTTCAATGAATGGCGAAACCTGGTGACCCTGACGGTGGCAAGTCTATTTTTACTCTCACAGGGTATCATGACAGGTAAAACATTTTCTATTTTATTATTTATTCATATATATTTATAAAACATATTGATAAAAATTTTAGCATTCGAAATTTTGCCATTTATTATGAGATTCAATGTATTTAATAGGAAAGAAAAATAATAAAGACAAAGTGACAACCGATACTCACTTTTAAAAACCAAGCGAGCAAAGGTTCTAAGAAAGTTATTATTATTAATCTTGTAACAATTTTTAGTTCTAACTATCAAGGGCAATTCAATTCTTAAAGTAATTTTAATAAATAAAATATAAGAAATATAAATATTTATATAAAATAAAATGTAAGAAATATAAGTTTAATAACTGTCTGTGTGTATAAAATAGCAATAATAAGCAATATTAAAATGAAGAAATAGCAAAAGTTAAAAGACTAAGAAACGAATAACTGTAGCAAGAATATCCGATTCAGCCTACTTTATTTTTGATTTTTTATGAAACAAAGAGTTTCCACAAGGTACTGTATTCAAAACGAAATATCTTCAATACACATAATATTCATATATATATATATATATATATATATATATATATATATATATATATATATATATATATATATATATATATATATATATATATATATATATATATGTATATATATATATATATATATATATATATATATATATATATATATATATATATATATATATATATATATATATATGTATATATGTATATATATATATATGTATATGTATATATATATATATATATATATATATATATATATATATATATATATATATATATATATATATATATATATATATATATATATATATATATTATATATATATAAAACAAACTCAAAATAAAATATTTCATGAAAAATCCTATTTAATTTTAAGGCCAGGCTTAGGGTACTATCTAAATTGTATTAAATATTAACTTTAAATTTTACATAGTAATGACACTTCAAGAATTTCGTAATATGTGAATATTTAAGTATCTTGTCAGTTCTTCTTTGAGAGAGTCATCATTTTGTAAAACGGTGTACCTTATAAAGTTTTATTGAATTGAGAAAAACCTTTGATATTGACAGAAGGGAGAAACCTCTGTGCAATACTTACGCTGAAACACGAACAGAGCAGTCATTATAGTGGTATACTTAACTAGAGGCACTTTGAAAAGCGGAATAATTTGGTCCGTTCTTTTTGGCGAGCTGTTCAGTTGCCACAGGTCTAATTAACATTTGTTGTATCTGTAACAACAAATAAATTTGTTTATTGACATTTAGTTCATTCGTACATATGCGACAACATTTTTTATTAATTTAACACATTACCAAAATACTTAATACTCTTGACGAGACTCAATGTCCGAAAATTACATGATTTAAATAAATTAAAATGTCAGTAACCAAGGGCTTGTTATCGGAATTCGAGTCAAAGAGACTCGAGTTGGATCTCAAACAGACTCGCTTTAATGGATTTAATGCTCACCGCATCTATGAAGGTAGATTAGAATTACGTAATTATCTAGACCTCTGTCTACCCGTGTCTTAGAAGTAACGTGAAGATATATTTTTCTTTGTTTTATAAGCCTTTAAGTAAAACAGACAATTTCATATTATAATGAAAAGTTTAAAAAGTAATGAATTTTAACTAAAATATCTTGCATGAAATCTTTTCGCTTTTTCCATAGTTTATTCTGTGAATACACCTTATAATATCAATAGCTTCTTTCTCGACCTTGCGTGAAGACATATTTAGGGCTCTCCATCACGAAAAGCAACAGAATAGCAGCAAGGAGGCTTGGAATAGAATGAACAAGGAGTAAAGTGCGCCAATTCCAATGGATGTTCAGGCAGGCAAGTAGGTGAAAACGAGTGGAATTGAGAATTGTAACGGCTGTAATTTTAAAAACAGATATCTTTAATACAAAACAAAATAAAATGTTCAAATGTGGAGTCAGCTCGTAACAAATGATCGATATATTTTAAAAAGTTTCTTCAATACAATATTTCAACAGTTACTACTCTGACTAAAATATTGACATGCGTAAATGTATTAGCCCTATTTAATTATTTTCTTTTAGAATTGAATTTTTAACAAATTTTTATTGCTTTCTTTCAATAGAAAAGACAAATGGCAATGTACTATCGTTGCGAAAATTCATCACGAAAAAATATATAGGTATTTCTTCTTCAGTCTTATGCCACGTCAATCATAAGTTCATTGACTATTGTATCATTATCAAAAATCGTCAAAAATCTTTAAAATTTAGAATTTATCTTGCGATGACATTAATTTAACCCATATTGTTATCTAGATGTAACAGACGTGCTACTAAATAAGCTTGAGCGTTTGATAAATCTGTCTGTTGTTTATCTTTGGTCTTAAAAGTATGATCGAATATCTCAATTTCGCAAAAGGATTTCGTGGCCCCAATTCGTTTTCGAAGAAACACTCGATTATTATGTCTCCTATATAAAATCTAAACAACCTCTCCTTCCTACCTAAGTGACCTTTTTTCCTTTGTTCATTCTCCAGATTCTCCATACAGATCCCATAGAACTCCTTCACTATCCTGCCCATAACTCTAATTTTTATACATATTCCTTTGCTGTCCATACCACAGTCGGATTGGCAAAGTCACTGCCACATAGCATAAAAATTGGAACTCTTCT
>JAGSMR010000714.1:0-91957 GCA_029286605.1 Sericinus montela | reverse complement strand
TCGATATATTTTAAAAAGTTTCTTCAATACAATATTTCAACAGTTACTACTCTGACTAAAATATTGACATGCGTAAATGTATTAGCCCTATTTAATTATTTTCTTTTAGAATTGAATTTTTAACAAATTTTTATTGCTTTCTTTCAATAGAAAAGACAAATGGCAATGTACTATCGTTGCGAAAATTCATCACGAAAAAATATATAGGTATTTCTTCTTCAGTCTTATGCCACGTCAATCATAAGTTCATTGACTATTGTATCATTATCAAAAATCGTCAAAAATCTTTAAAATTTAGAATTTATCTTGCGATGACATTAATTTAACCCATATTGTTATCTAGATGTAACAGACGTGCTACTAAATAAGCTTGAGCGTTTGATAAATCTGTCTGTTGTTTATCTTTGGTCTTAAAAGTATGATCGAATATCTCAATTTCGCAAAAGGATTTCGTGGCCCCAATTCGTTTTCGAAGAAACACTCGATTATTATGTCTCCTATATAAAATCTAAACAACCTCTCCTTCCTACCTAAGTGACCTTTTTTCCTTTGTTCATTCTCCAGATTCTCCATACAGATCCCATAGAACTCCTTCACTATCCTGCCCATAACTCTAATTTTTATACATATTCCTTTGCTGTCCATACCACAGTCGGATTGGCAAAGTCACTGCCACATAGCATAAAAATTGGAACTCTTCTGACCTTCAAAACTATTGTTATCTAGATGTAACAGACGTGCTACTAAATAAGCTTGAGCGTTTGATAAATCTGTCTGTTGTTTATCTTTGGTCTTAAAAGTATGATCGAATATCTCAATTTCGCAAAAGGATTTCGTGGCCCCAATTCGTTTTCGAAGAAACACTCGATTATTATGTCTCCTATATAAAATCTAAACAACCTCTCCTTCCTACCTAAGTGACCTTTTTTCCTTTGTTCATTCTCCAGATTCTCCATACAGATCCCATAGAACTCCTTCACTATCCTGCCCATAACTCTAATTTTTATACATATTCCTTTGCTGTCCATACCACAGTCGGATTGGCAAAGTCACTGCCACATAGCATAAAAATTGGAACTCTTCTGACCTTCAAAACGCGTCAAAAGGCTGGCAATGTACTATCGTTGCGAAAATTCATCACGAAAAAATATATAGGTATTTCTTCTTCAGTCTTATGCCACGTCAATCATAAGTTCATTGACTATTGTATCATTATCAAAAATCGTCAAAAATCTTTAAAATTTAGAATTTATCTTGCGATGACATTAATTTAACCCATATTGTTATCTAGATGTAACAGACGTGCTACTAAATAAGCTTGAGCGTTTGATAAATCTGTCTGTTGTTTATCTTTGGTCTTAAAAGTATGATCGAATATCTCAATTTCGCAAAAGGATTTCGTGGCCCCAATTCGTTTTCGAAGAAACACTCGATTATTATGTCTCCTATATAAAATCTAAACAACCTCTCCTTCCTACCTAAGTGACCTTTTTTCCTTTGTTCATTCTCCAGATTCTCCATACAGATCCCATAGAACTCCTTCACTATCCTGCCCATAACTCTAATTTTTATACATATTCCTTTGCTGTCCATACCACAGTCGGATTGGCAAAGTCACTGCCACATAGCATAAAAATTGGAACTCTTCTGACCTTCAAAACGCGTCAAAAGGCTACTATTTGGCAGTCGAATTAAAAACGTCGCCGACGGGTTAATGAAGAAAACATTATTTTCTACATCTTCTGGAGTTTTAATGTTTATGGTATTTTCGTTGTTTACAACACAAGTAACACAAGTACCAACACAAGTATGCACTTATGTTATGAAATCACCCGAGCCTGCTTCAGCAACTTACTTTGGGACGCCGAATCATTATTCACTACTTTACACTTATTTTGGGGTCAGTGCAACAAACATTTCATCACGTAAAAACTAGTTGACATTTGATTTACTTAATGGTCTTTGAATTATTGTGTTGAGGATCCTAAAGAAGTAGGCAACTTGGACTCCGATCGCGCCGGATTTTTCGTGATATCGCGCGGACGAAGACGTGGGAAATGACTAATTCTCCATAAAAAGGCGTAATAAGTGTAAGCAACCTGTATGACTCCTCAGGGAGTTTGGAAAACTCTTTAGTTGAAGACACCTTCGTGGACAACTTGAGAAGATTTGTCGACCTCCATCCGCTACTATTAATAGCTCGATATTGGCCGACTCGAGATGGCAATAAAGATAAAATAAAAATAAAGCATATTCAGTGTCAGTCACAGTTTTCAAAGTGATGTAATATTCGAAAGATCTCGTATTATATCCTTTGTAGATAAGAAAAAACAAAAGACCGATACATGACACAGTTGTTATATATTTCATCTTTGTCCACACTATAGCCCAGTTTATAGTAACTCCAGCTAGAGTCACAGTCTTCAAAGTGATGTAATAGCAGAAAGATCTGGTGTAGAGTTTCTTTATGAGGTTTTATGAGGTAGACAGAAATAATCGAACGATACATGACACAGTTTTTTATATATTACATTTTTGATAACCATATAGCCCAGTTAATAGTGAATCTAGCTACCGAAGCTTATTTTTATATGATGAATTATATGATGAATATGAATGTTTGTACTCGAGTCATAGACACTTATATGTATATAAAGCTATGTTAAAATATGTCCCTATAATTATACTTGAAAACTACAAAGACAACAGGTTCATCACCCACGTTGTCCCAAATAGACTTCGGTGAAAAGTGAGTCGAAAGAACTTAATTGACTAGACTTACGTCGATCGCGTTATTGGGAATATGCTTGAAGATATTTATTTCTCCATTGCACTTATCTCAAACACATAATTGTATTTACACACAACCATCATTATCACCTATATTTGGATAAAATTACAGCAGAAAGAGTTAATTTTTATCTCAAGTTATACAGACATGAGTAGAAATCAATAATAACTGTCTAATAACATACTTCTAAATTCAGCGTTCGATTTAGAATTTGGAAGCTCTCCAAAGTTGAACGCCGAAGTGTCTCGCAAGCTTTGTCACAGAACTTGACTGGTGGAACTTCAAGTAGGTTGTGTTACATAAATACTTTTAACAACTATGCCTTATTAAATATGATTGATTTTATCAGTCATTAATAAGATTATTAAGATGAACTAAGGAAATTAAGGAAAGTCACGATAACCGAGTGCTTGGGTGGTCGGAATTAGAGTCAAGAGACATGAGTTCGATCCCCTGGTGGCAGTCTCGTACCAATGGGCTTTTTAAAAGATTAAATACGAATTATATCGTTGGCTCGGGCATTAAGACTGCGACCGGCTCACCACCTGTCACGTTGTCCCAAAAATATCTTCGGTGGAAAATGGGTCGATGGGACTTAATTGTCTAGACTTAGAAAGACCTCTGTCTACTCCTGTTTTGGGTATTGCGTGAAAATATTATACTGTTATATTATTATAATTACAGGAAAATCCATGTATAGGTAATAAGTAAATATATAAATAGATAGGCACAACTTCCCATACATTGCTCTAAATCCAGAGTAAACTTACACAAACACCCAGAAACGAGAAAGTGTAGAAATAGTGTATTATGCATTGACTCGACTTTCGAACTCAGGAACTTAGAGTGTCGCCAGACACTATAAAAACAGTATCCGCCTCTCATCCACAGAGGAGGATAGAGATGGAGGATGGATTGAGGAGAAAAACATATACGAAGTCTTTCGTATTATTGTGATATGTGTTAAAATAATAACTGGTAATAGACAATTACGAGTATATGTTTTAGAAAAAAAACTTGAAGTTTTACACTTTAGTAAAATTTCGCGGCAAATGTTTTGTGGGACCTCAAAAGTTTCGCAAATGCTTGTGAATTAAACATGTCTCGAGGACAAACCGCAAAACCGCACTACAGAAGCGCAGCCGCCTAAAATTTACTCGACTCTAAAACACACTCAAATAGTTGGATATATAAATATCTTCACGCAATTCCCAATACAGGGGTAGACAGAGGTCAAGTCTAGACAATTAAGTCCCTTTGACCCACCTTCCACCGAAGATATTTTCGGGACAACGTGACAGGTGGTGAGCCCGTCGCCGCCTTTATGTCCAAGCCAACGACGAAATTCGTACATAAGTTTTTGAAAAACTCATTGGTACTGCCACCTGGGGATCGAACTCGGTTCTCTCGACTCGAAATTCCGACCACCCAACAACTCGGCTATCGTGACTTATATATTGGATATATGTAAGTAAATACTTAAATAGTTGGATATATGTAGGTATATATCGAAATTTTTGTTGTGGTGTTCACTACAATAATTTCTTTCGGCACGTTTGCAAATTTTTGTACCGTTGACGCCTCTACTTACCGATATGCTGATTTATATAGCCTATCATGCTTATAGTAGTATATTGAGGCCTCAGTGGTATTGGCTTGAGAATACGCCACTCCCTTTCATCCCTAGAGTGTCGTAAGAGGTGACTAATAGAAAAGCCTTGACGATATCATTGGCTATCGATTAATGGCGGGATAACAATCTAGAAAAATATCAGACCAAAATAAGCAACGGTACTGTGATCCCAAATCCGCATGCCGAGGGTGGCAATTATAGAAAACCCTGCCACGGGAGAGGCCTATGTGCAGCACTATTACAGGCCATAATATGTGTGTATAGTAAATTTGCTACAATAACTATCTTCACGCATTTACGAATACCGGGGTCGAGCTAGAGGTTTAGATAATTTAGTACCCCGACTCACCCAAGATATTTTAAGGACAACGTGGTAGATAGGTGGTGAGCTTGTCCAAGCCTACGATGTAAATCGTACATAAGCTCCAGTTATTTTAGGATAGCTTATTTTGGGATAACGTGACAGCTAAATAGTCTTTCGCCGTCTTTATATCAAAGATATTGTACTTAACTTTTAAAAAACTCATTGGTACAGTCTTTCCTCCTGGGTATCGAACTCGGATCTCACGACTCGGATTCTGACTACCTAACCACTTATCTTATCCTTAACACTTATATTATATCTTACTTATCGTGAATATTGTTAATTTCGGTTTGTTTGATTGATTTTCTGTTTAAGAACCAATGTCTGCTAACGAGATCGCTTCAAGAAAATTTATTTATCGAACCTTACGGCATAACCAAAATTTCATCAATACCACCTTGATGCTTAGCATTCTACCACAGTTCGGTTTTGCGGAATTTTCTGCCACGCATTTGCACTTTGTGGAATGAGCTGCCGTCAGCGGTTTTCCGGACCGATACGACTTAGGGACCTTTAAGAAAAGATTAATAGAGAGATTAATAGAGAGAGAGAGCAACTGATTAATAGAGAGATTAATAGAGAGATAGAATTCAATAGCAAATGGTCCGTTAGAGTCGGATATATTTCTGTATTTCACGCATTTTCCCTTGAGTAGACAGAGGAAGCCTGTTTGGAAGTAGGTGACTGGTGATGAGCCTATAGTCGACATATAATTACATAAATAATTACATAAATATGAATTTACATAGATAAAGAATTTTCCAGTACAGGCATACACAGAGGTTTACAATAAAGTCCTTTCGAATCATTTTTAGTCGAAAAAATTTTTGGAAAATTTTAGAATTTACTTTGTTAGAAATATAAGGACCTTATACTGGTAACAAAAAAAGTGTTCTCCAAGTATTAAAGTTAATGGTTATCATGTCATTATATCTTTCACGCAATTCTAATACAGGGGTAGACAGAGGTCAAGTCTAGACAATTAAGTCCCTTTGACCCACCTTCCACCGAAGATATTTTCGGGACAACGTGACAGGTGGTGAGCCTGTCGCCGCCTTTATGTCCAAGCCAACGACGAAATTCGTACATAAGTTTTGAAAACTCATTGGTATTGCCACCTGGGGATCGAACTCGGTTCTCTCGACCCGAAATTCCGACCACCCAACAACTCGGCTATCGTGACTTATATATTGATATATGTAAGTAAATACTTAAATAGTTGGATATATGTAGGTATATATCGAAATTTTGTTGTGGTGTTCACTACAATAATTTCTTTCGGCACGTTTGCAAATTTTTGTACCGTTGACGCCTCTACTTACCGATATGCTGATTTATATAGCCTATCATGCTTATAGTAGTATATTGAGGCCTCAGTGGTATTGGCTTGAGAATACGCCACTCCCTTTCATCCCTAGAGTGTCGTAAGAGGTGACTAATAGAAAAGCCTTGACGATATCATTGGCTACCGATTAATGGCGGATAACAATCTAGAAAAATGTCAGACCAAAATAAGCAACGGTACTGCGATCCCAAATCCGCATGCCAAGGGTGGCAATTATAGAAAACCATGCCACGGGAGAGGCCTATGTGCAGCACTATTACAGGCCAAAATATGTGTATAGTAAATTTGCTACAATAACTATCTTCACGCATTTACGAATACCGGGGTCGAGCTAGAGGTTTAGATAATTTAGTACCCTGACTCACCCAAGATATTTTAAGGACAACGTGGTAGATAGGTGGTGAGCTTGTCCAAGCCTACGATGTAAATCGTACATAAGCTCCAGTTATTTTAGGATAGCTTATTTTGGGATAACGTGACAGCTAAATAGTCTTTCGCCGTCTTTATATCAAAGATATTGTACTTAACTTTAAAAAACTCATTGGTATTGCCACCTGGGGATCGAACTCGGTTCTCTCGACCCGAAATTCCGACCACCCAACAACTCGGCTATCGTGACTTATATATTGGATATATGTAAGTAAATACTTAAATAGTTGGATATATAAATATCTTCACGCAATTCCCAATACAGGGTAGACAGAGGTCAAGTCTAGACAATTAAGTCCCTTTGACCCACCTTCCACCGAAGATATTTTCGACAACGTGACAGGTGGTGAGCCCGTCGCCGCCTTTATGTCCAAGCCAACGATGAAATTCGTACATAAGTTTTGAAAACTCATTGGTATTGCCACCTGGGGATCGAACTCGGTTCTCTCGACCCGAAATTCCGACCACCCAACAACTCGGCTATCGTGACTTATATATTGGATATATGTAAGTAAATACTTAAATAGTTGGATATATGTAAGTAAATACTTAAATAGTTGGATATATGTAAGTAAATACTTAAATAGTTGGATATATGTAAGTAAATACTTAAATAGTTGGATATATAAATATCTTCACGCAATTCCCAATACAGGGTAGACAGAGGTCAAGTCTAGACAATTAAGTCCCTTTGACCCACCTTCCACCGAAGATATTTTCGACAACGTGACAGGTGGTGAGCCTGTCGCCGCCTTTATGTCCAAGCCAACGACGAAATTCGTACATAAGTTTTGAAAACTCATTGGTATTGCCACCTGGGGATCGAACTCGGTTCTCTCGACCCGAAATTCCGACCACCCAACAACTCGGCTATCGTGACTTATATATTGGATATATGTAAGTAAATACTTAAATAGTTGGATATATGTAAGTAAATACTTAAATAGTTGGATATATGTAAGTAAATACTTAAATAGTTGGATATATGTAAGTAAATACTTAAATAGTTGGATATATGTAAGTAAATACTTAAATAGTTGGATATATAAATATCTTCACGCAATTCCCAATACAGGGTAGACAGAGGTCAAGTCTAGACAATTAAGTCCCTTTGACCCACCTTCCACCGAAGATATTTTCGGGACAACGTGACAGGTGGTGAGCCTGTCGCCGCCTTTATGTCCAAGCCAACGACGAAATTCGTACATAAGTTTTGAAAACTCATTGGTATTGCCACCTGGGGATCGAACTCGGTTCTCTCGACCCGAAATTCCGACCACCCAACAACTCGGCTATCGTGACTTATATATTGGATATATGTAAGTAAATACTTAAATAGTTGGATATATGTAAGTAAATACTTAAATAGTTGGATATATGTAAGTAAATACTTAAATAGTTGGATATATGTAAGTAAATACTTAAATAGTTGGATATATGTAAGTAAATACTTAAATAGTTGGATATATGTAAGTAAATACTTAAATAGTTGGATATATGTAAGTAAATACTTAAATAGTTGGATATATGTAAGTAAATACTTAAATAGTTGGATATATGTAAGTAAATACTTAAATAGTTGGATATATGTAAGTAAATACTTAAATAGTTGGATATATGTAAGTAAATACTTAAATAGTTGGATATATGTAAGTAAATACTTAAATAGTTGGATATATGTAAGTAAATACTTAAATAGTTGGATATATGTAAGTAAATACTTAAATAGTTGGATATATGTAAGTAAATACTTAAATAGTTGGATATATGTAAGTAAATACTTAAATAGTTGGATATATGTAAGTAAATACTTAAATAGTTGGATATATGTAAGTAAATACTTAAATAGTTGGATATATGTAAGTAAATACTTAAATAGTTGGATATATGTAAGTAAATACTTAAATAGTTGGATATATGTAAGTAAATACTTAAATAGTTGGATATATGTAAGTAAATACTTAAATAGTTGGATATATGTAAGTAAATACTTAAATAGTTGGATATATGTAAGTAAATACTTAAATAGTTGGATATATGTAAGTAAATACTTAAATAGTTGGATATATAAATATCTTCACGCAATTCCCAATACAGGGGTAGACAGAGGTCAAGTCTAGACAATTAAGTCCCTTTGACCCACCTTCCACCGAAGATATTTTCGGGACAACGTGACAGGTGGTGAGCCCGTCGCCGCCTTTATGTCCAAGCCAACGACGAAATTCGTACATAAGTTTTGAAAAACTCATTGGTATTGCCACCTGGGGATCGAACTCGGTTCTCTCGACCCGAAATTCCGACCACCCAACAACTCGGCTATCGTGACTTATATATTGGATATATGTAAGTAAATACTTAAATAGTTGGATATATGTAGGTATATATCGAAATTTTGTTGTGGTGTTCACTACAATAATTTCTTTCGGCACGTTTGCAAATTTTTGTACCGTTGACGCCTCTACTTACCGATATGCTGATTTATATAGCCTATCATGCTTATAGTAGTATATTGAGGCCTCAGTGGTATTGGTTGAGAATACGCCACCCTTTCATCCCTAGAGTGTCGTAAGAGGTGACTAATAGAAAAGCCTTGACGATATCATTGGCTACCGATTAATGGCGGATAACAATCTAGAAAATGTCAGACCAAAATAAGCAACGGTACTGCGATCCCAAATCCGCATGCCAAGGGTGGCAATTATAGAAAACCATGCCACGGGAGAGGCCTATGTGCAGCACTATTACAGGCCAAAATATGTGTATAGTAAATTTGCTACAATAACTATCTTCACGCATTTACGAATACCGGGGTCGAGCTAGAGGTTTAGATAATTTAGTACCCTGACTCACCCAAGATATTTTAAGGACAACGTGGTAGATAGGTGGTGAGCTTGTCCAAGCCTACGATGTAAATCGTACATAAGCTCCAGTTATTTTAGGATAGCTTATTTTGGGATAACGTGACAGCTAAATAGTCTTTCGCCGTCTTTATATCAAAGATATTGTACTTAACTTTAAAAACTCATTGGTACAGTCTTTCCTCCTGGGTATCGAACTCGGATCTCACGACTCGGATTCTGACTACCTAACCACTTATCTTATCCTTAACACTTATATTATATCTTACTTATCGTGAATATTGTTAATTTCGGTTTGTTTGATTGATTTTCTGTTTAAGAACCAATGTCTGCTAACGAGATCGCTTCAAGAAAATTTATTTATCGAACCTTACGGCATAACCAAAAATTTCATCAATACCACCTTGATGCTTAGCATTCTACCACAGTTCGGTTTTTGCGGAATTTTCTGCCACGCATTTGCACTTTGTGGAATGAGCTGCCGTCAGCGGTTTTTCCGGACCGATACGACTTAGGGACCTTTAAGAAAAGATTAATAGAGAGATTAATAGAGAGAGAGAGAGAGCAACTGATTAATAGAGAGATAGAATTCAATAGCAAATGGTCCGTTAGAGTCGGATATATTTCTGTATTTCACGCATTTTCCCTTGAGTAGACAGAGGAAGCCTGTTTGGAAGTAGGTGACTGGTGATGAGCCTATAGTCGACATATAATTACATAAATAATTACATAAATATGAATTTACATAGATAAAGAATTTTCCAGTACAGGCATACACAGAGGTTTACAATAAAGTCCTTTCGAATCATTTTTAGTCGAAAAAATTTTTGGAAAATTTTAGAATTTACTTTGTTAGAAATATAAGGACCTTATACTGGTAACAAAAAAAGTGTTCTCCAAGTATTAAAGTTAATGGTTATCATGTCATTATATCTTTCACGCAATTCCCAATACAGGGGTAGACAGAGGTCAAGTCTAGACAATTAAGTGCCTTTGACCCACCTTCCACCGAAGATATTTTCGGGACAACGTGGGCGTGGTGAGCCCGTCGCCGCCTTTATGTCCAAGCCAACGATGAAATTCGTACATAAGTTTTTGAAAAACTCATTGGTGGGGATCGAACTCGGGTCTCTCGACTCGAAATTCCGACCACCCAACAACTCGGCTATCGAGACTTGTTAAATATAAAACAGACCAGCTCAACCAGCTTTCATGGCCAGCTTTGAGGTCGGATGTTCCAGTTCAGCGGCCAGCTTTGAGTCTGATCAACGTAAATGTCAAAACGTTTTTCTAAACTTCACGGCTCTGGTTGTTGTGGTACCTTTTTTCTTTCCGATTCTATAACACTAAAGCTACTTAATTTGTGATTGGAGCAATGTATGTAACGTTTGGAATGCGGAATGGTGCGATGTAATTATTTAATGACAACTTTATAATAAATAATTCCCCCAAAGTATCGCCTGAATCTATTTACTGTCCCTATCTATGCTTGCATGTATTTATTTATTACAGTGCTCAACTATTACAATATCGTTTAATTGAACAAACAGTCGGAACTTTATTGTCGATTCGATTACTGGAAATGAACATTGATTTACATTCAATGCTCGACAGGACAGCAATTATCGACACACATTACTTAACAGCAGTTAATCTATTGGTACCTAGTTGGTTGGATGGTATTAGTTTTGTCTGCAAGTACGAATAGTTACCGCTTTATCGATTTTAAATTTAAGTTCTGTTGTTTTATGAATAAAGAATCTGTCGCCATCTTACTGTCCAAGTGAACGATACAATACACTACAGTATATAAGTTATGTAGCTGTATACTTACATTAAAAATATGCATATAAACATAAACATTCATGACTCGAGTACAAACTTATATTCATCACACAAATGTTTTGGTATTCTAACCTACAACCATTAGCTTTGAGAGCAGGGTCACTACCAACTTGGCTTTCTGGTAAAAATACTCCACGTACGAAATAAACGGAACATTAACGGGTGCGCACCTAATGTGTGAGTTGTTAAATACTGCGACCCTCAATCCCTATGGCAAGCATAGTGATTAAGCGTAGCGTCTGTCAAAAGTCTTCCGCTGAACATTACAAAAGACTTGAAGACTACAAAAAGAACGATTCTGTGCCACCTGTATCCTTTATCTCCCCGTAATATTTTCTTCGTAGCGCACTCCCCGTCGGGGAATCCTATCAATTGCCTTTACCTGTATGAAGGTGGTAATCTAAAGTTCTTTAATTAACTACCTAATAATGTTAAAAATATAATATTATATATAAATATCATTAACTTATAAACCAGATTATAAACGAAAAGAATATGAAGTAAATACAAAACTATAATATACAATATCTAGTATAATAATAACTAAAATAAATATTACTTAAACTAAGGGTACATTCTACATACATTATATTCATTAAAACTGAAACGAAAGAAGATTAGGTATCCCCTTTCTAACAAATTAAATTAAATTTAAGATATATTATATTAGAAATTAAAACATTATTTTTATAACAGCATTAATTTTACGCTAGAAGTTTAAAAACAAAGACGATTATTAATCAAACGCTTGAAATAAATTCCAAGTGAAACGTTTCATGATATTTTCTGAACGATAAACTGTAAGTTAAATTAGCTGAGAACCTTTAAAGGATTAAATAGACACTGAGCTTTTAATCTTTGACCCGACTGCTGGAATTTTCTCGCAATAGTGCTATCTACTTTTTATTAAAAATGTTTTTTTATCACACAATTTCTCCATTACGTAGACAGAGGTCTAGACAACGAAGTCCTTTCGAACGACATTTCACTAAAGCTGATGAGACACAACGTGACAGATGCTAAGCTTATCGCTTTCTTATTCTCCAAGCGATACAATATCATTATTTATTCCCATAGATAATAATTTATTATTATTTATTATTTTAATTCCCAATACAGACAGAGGTATAGTCTAGACAATTAAGTCCCTTCGACCCACTTCCACCGAAGTTATTTTCGGGACAACGAGACCGGTGGTGAGCCCGTCGCCGTCTTTATGTCCAAGTCAGCGATATAATTCGTACATAAGTTTTTGAAAACCCTATTGGTACGGATCTGCCATCTGGGGATCGAACTCGGGTCCCTTGACTCGAAATTCCGACCACCCAACCACTCGGCAGTTGTGACTTTTTAACATAATAATTAAAAATAAATGTATCGTTTACACTGAATATTAATCATGTTGTGTACATATATATATTGAAAAAAAGTAAATTGCACCACCAACCTTGTTTGTCTGTGTCACATCTCTTTACGCCGTTGGTTGCCTGGAAGAGATCGCTATGTAGCGATAAGGCCGCCAAATTGTACAATCTACTTGCTTCCATGTTTAATTGTTTTCTTGTATTATTTCGTGGTGTACCATTAAAGCATTCATTTATTCAAAATAAATTAGAAAAACCAGGATAACATAGACAGTTGACAGGATAGACATCGAATCACAAGATGTTGATCCGTACTAATGAGCCTTTTCGAAACTTGTGCATGGTTTGCATCGAACTTTAGGATACTGCGATGGCGACGCACTCACAACATTTCACGTTGTTATTACGCAGGAACACATACAGAGTACCACCGTGAATTATATAAATAATAAATATATATATATCTTCACGCAATTCCCCATACAGGGGTAGACAGAGGTCTAGTCTAGACAATTAAGTCCCTTCGACCCACCTTCCACCGAATTTATTTTCGGGATAACGTGACAGGTGGTGAGCCCGTCGCCATCTTTATGTCCAAGCCAACGATATAATTCGTACATAGGTTTTGAAAAACCCATTAATACGAGCTTGCAACCTGGGGATCGAACTCGGGTCTCACGACTCAAAATTCCGACCGCCCAACCACTCGGTTATCGTGAATTATATCACCGAGATGAATTAACCGGACTGCTGGAAACTGAATTTCTATCTCCGATATTCCTCAGGTAACCGGACCCAAACATCCCTGACCACATTCCTCAAAAACCTACCGTTGTTTATTTCGGACAACGGGACAAGTGATGATGAGCCTATTGCCTTTAGTAGTGTATATTGCCGTTAGTATAGACATGTATTTTATTGAGTAACGTATTATGCTAAAGCAATTATTACAGCACCTCTGAATTTAAAGATGGCAGTCTATGACATCTCAGTAATTACAGTGACAATTTGAACAATATTTTTATTATGTTAGCCTTTTACTAGTGCCCTATGGGTCTAAGAAAAAATTTATTGTTATTTCAAATGAAATTTGACTGATAAGAACAAGAGATAAATCGAACTGGATAATCAAATTATACAAAAATAATATATTTTACAGAGTTGAATAAATCTTTTGTTAGGGACTTAATCGTCAAACCCTTTGAACAGATCAGTGTTGGGAAGTTGTTAAAAATATTTAGGTAAATCCAAGTTACCAAGTTATTATTTTTAGTTTATTTCTATATAAAATATTGAAAATTAATTTTTGCATTTCCAATACTTCAGTCTATGGTGTGACAATTTTTAGTACTTTTTTACCCACATTTCATCGGATCTTATTTTAGGACAGTGTGATAGGTGGTTAACACCGTCTTAGTGGCCAACTCAAATATATAAAATCATTTGTTTAACGATATAAGTAACACACATCCAGCGATCGTCATTTATTATTTTACCACTGTTTCGTGATGAGGTTTCTCTAATGGAGGAGAAACGTTTTCGTTTCGAGAATTTTTTTATTCAAAGTACACATATAAAATATTAAAAGCAATTTTAAATGTAAATATAATTAACTTATAAACCAGATTATAAACGAAAAGAATATTAAATTGGTAAAAAACTATATTACACAATATCTAGAATAATAATAACTCAAATAAATATTAGTTAAACTGAGGGTACATCTTATATACATTATATTTATTAAAACTGAAACGGAAAAAATTAAGAATCCCCTTTTTAACAAATTAAATTAAATTTAAGGTATATTATTTTAGAAATTAAAACATTGCAATCCCCAACAAACACCTCCATTATACGAGTACTACGCTAGGTACTAAGATAGGTTTTATTATTTAAAGGCTAGTGCAGACTACACTAGCCTTTTATTTTAATTTTTTAGCGAACAATCCATCGATTAATATAAATTATAGGGTTATTATTAAATAACATTAAAAAAAAGTAAATCTTATAGCTGGCCAGTTAATGCTAACACAAAACCATCTCTCAAATATTATTTTATAAAAATTAAAGAAGAAGAACGTTCGCCACGCTGATCCAGTATCGGTTCGCGGCATTTATATTTCTTTGAATTTAACCGTATGATATCGAAATTATTATTTCCTACTTCACTTGATTCTTAGGTAAGTAAATAAATATCTTCACGCCATTCTTAATTCTTTAATTTAACTTTAACTTAAACGTTAACTTAGATAATTAAATCCTTACGACCCACCTTTCACCGCAAGCATTTTTTGGGACAACGTGACAGGTGGCAAGGCTCTCGCCGTATTTGTGTCCAAGTCAATGAAATAAATCGAGATAAATAATGGTTCAAGCTCGTGTCTCTTGACTCGAATTGACTCCACCACTTGGCTATCGTGACGCGGTTAAGTGATCACCGTAAGTTCTGTAGTAAGAGAAACCTTAAATATTATTAAGCTTACCATTAGATGGGGGAATAAACATCGTGAAAAATACTCAACCAAAATTAAACCGACCAATCAGCTTGCCATCTAAAGCTTGCTTCATTAAAATAACGGCAAATATTCCTTCCGTGAAATACCTGCGTACTATATATAGATCTTTCACGACAGGAAATTTTCTGACCGAGTCGAGTTTTAAAGTTAAAATTCTATTTTCAACTTTGTCACCTGCACAATGTTATTCATTGACCAAAAGTTCCTCGATATCTTTTTGTTTTATGAAGTAAAAGTTTCCTGAACGATGTAAACTTTCTTTAACCGAAACGAAATTTCATGGATCTTCGAAACTCTTGTCATAAAATTTTATCAAACAAAACACATACAAATTGTCCCAAGAATTAAATATCAGTAGATTTGCAGCAGCATCTTTCGACATAACTGTATTTTATTGTGTCAGGGATAAATAACGGCTACTGTTTATTATAAAATATAATTATACAAAAAATTCACGCCAATCCCAAAACAGGGCTAGACAGAGGTCTCGACAATTAAGACCCACCTTCCACCGACGACATTTTTTGGGACAACGTGACCAATGGTAAGCCCGTCGGCAACATTATGTCCAAGCCAACGATATAAATCGTTCAGAGGTTTTCAAAAACCTATTAGTACATTGATTTACCATCAGATACTTCAACGACACATAAATAAATAAGAAAAACTATTCTTAAAAATACATTATTAAGACAGTTAATTGACGCAGGCGTTACTTTGCGGAAATTCATTGTAAAGTTGTTATTGAAGAAATTACTTCGCAACCCTCCGAGGGTTGCGAAATAATTTTTTCAATAACAACTATACATTATTAATTTAAAAGTAAACATTAACCCATTAACAAATTTATATTTAGATGCAAATAAAATGCTATTAATGAAAGTAGAATTACAAGATTAATTATGCGTAACTAGAAAATAACAAAACACAGAGTAATAACACAAAAATATGAAATAAAATGCGGTTACTTATCCTCTGGTCAGGCCTCCAGGCCACTGGAGTCTCTTCCGTAGGCAGAATTTTCATAATGGCCACGCTTGGCAAGCGAAACGGCGGTCGCAGTACCGAACACGTCGCAACTCAAAAACTGCCAGTTACCGATTTGCTTCATTTCGCTTTTGTATTTATAGAGATAGTTATCTCGCCATCTGTCATTAGCTAATCACATTATGAAGCCTTTCCCTTTCCCCTAAGTCGCCTTTTCACATACCGCCGGTAAGAAAGGAGGTGATATATTCTTACACCATAATCACACAGCAAATATTCATATATATATATATATATGTATATATATATATATATATATATATATATATATATATATATATATATATATATATATATATATATATATAGCATATATATATATATATATATATATATATATATATATATATATATATATATATATATATATATATATATATATATATATATATATAGCATATATATATATATATATATATAATCGTCAAACCCTTTGAACAGATCAGTGTTGGGAAGTTGTTAAAATATTTATGTAAATCTAAGTTACCAAGTTATTATTTTTAGTTTATTTCTACATAAAATATTGAAAATTAATTTTTGCATTTCCAATACTTCAGTCTATGGTGTGACATATAAATATATATATATATATATATATATATATATATATATATATAGCATATATATATATATATATATATATATATATATATATATATATATATATATATATATATATATATATATATATATATATATATATATATATATATATATATATATATATATATATATATATATATATATATATATATATATATATATATATATATATATATATATATATATATATATATATATATATATATATATATATATATATATATATATATATATATATAAAATATTAGACGGATACTATATTAGTTACAATATTAGATTAAATTTTATTAGACGGGTGATATTGCGAGGTTAGGCCTGTAATTACGCTTAATATGAATTGTTAATATTATTGTCAGTCATTTCAACTATACAAAAAATATTATATGATATGTAACATCTCACGGCGATGGGCTTACCACCTGTCACGTTGTCCCAAAAATACATATTGTATATCTTTACATAAAATACACAAATTTAAACAATGATATGAATCAGCTCTTGGAAAGTCCTATTTATTTTTCATCTAAATTAATTAATTTTTTAAACTAAAATGTTACGTAATGTTTTTAAATTAAGTTTGTATCATTAATCTATAAGTAATGTAAGCAAATATACAAAATATCATAGGGTACAATATTGGCAAATCACATTTCCTTATTTCCTGGTTATGAGGGTACAAGTAATACAACAATATGGTTGGGCAAATAGTAGCCAACTTCTGCTTATCATGCATAAGATAGTTCCGCAAAAGCCGTTCCGAAAATGATCGCTGATGGAGAAAGGATATAAATAAATACATACTTAGATAGAGACAACATCACAAACATTGCTTTGATGACGAAGCATGTAGCTAAATCACTTGTGTTATAGAATCAGAAACAAAGAAGGTACCACAAACACTCAGACGCGAGAAAATGTAGAAGTAGAGTATTTTTTTTATAAATTGTCCCCGGCACAAATCGAATCCAAGACCTCGAAGCTGGCAACTCTAGGATATTCAGCGTATTTTACACGCTTTATATTGTGTATATAGACAATGCGGTTACGAAGTAAAAAAAATTACCTCCATTCGTTAAGTTAGTGTTTAAGAGGCGACAAAGTGAACTATAACTATAACTTTGAAAATGCAAGAGTAATTAGGAAATTACCAAACCATAACCATCTTTGAAAATACCAAACCAAAATATAGCATAGCAGTGACAGGCAGCAACGTTGAATGTGCTATATATACTGCGAACGCCAATCCGCTTGCGATTATGAGAAACCCTCTTTACGGGGAGAGGTGGACCTACGGGGTGCAGTGGAAGTTAACTGGGCGTTAAATATGTTGATACATGGTTTGGGAACCAGTAGATCTTTTAAAAAATATTTCACGCTATTTTCAATACTCCAGAAGCAGTCCAGACAATAGTCCTTTCGACACACCTTTCACCGAAGAAATTTTTTGGCACAACGCGATAGGTGGTGAACCTGTCGCCGTCTTTATGTCAAGCCAATGATATAATCGTACCTAAGTTTTGACAAACTCATTGGTACGATCTCTCGACACGGGTGTCGTGAGATTTAAATCTCTTATATTTAGTTAAAATAAAAACATACATATAATCACTCCTCTTTCTCAGAGGGGTAGGTAGAGACCACTTCTTTCCACTTGGAACGATCCTAACATACTTGTTTCACTTCCTCCATTTTCATTATTCCCTTCATACATGCTCTTGGGTTTAGAGTACTCTTGACATGGCCTTTTAAAAAAATACAATAATTTATTTAGTTTATGATGTATATTTATTTATGTAAATAATAATAAATAATGTATTGTATTTACGTAAGTTGTGTTGTGCTGTTGATTTGGACATTAAGATGGCGATTGTATCACCACCTGTCACTTTCCAAAATAAGAATCGGTGTGAGGTGAGTCGAAAGGACTTTACTGTCAAGACCTCTGTCTGCTCCAATGTTTGTAAAATGCGTTAAAATATAAAAACCTTAATCAAATAGAATGAAAACATTGCAATATTCCTTTAGTTTCCAAGAAAAAAAGGTTTTCATAATATGATCCAACATATATGCGCTAAAGGGTGTTTCTAGGAAAATTGTTCATCCAAAAGTAAGATCAAAAGCACATTGTAAGGATATATTTTCAGGAAAAGATTTCTTGAAACACATCTTCTAATAATAACAATTTGAGTATATCAGAAAATTTGACGAACCCGCTGTTTCTTAGAAAAGTATATTTGGCAATGAATGGCACGGCTATTTTTAGATTTATTTTTTTTTCAAACCTTTTCCTGAGACTGTCTGCTTGAAAATCGAACAATTGTTCTTTATAATTTTTGTCGATCGTTTGCAAACGATTCTGTTTCTTGAAACTTTTAATGTGTTTAAAATAAGAAGAAAGAAACAAATCTCAGAACCTAATGTAAATAAAATAAAAAATCATACAATACTGGTATGTACGTCACGAAAGGCGAGTAGTTAGCAATCTGAATTCGTGTCAAGAGGTCCGACGTCGATCCCCAGGTGGTAGGCTCGTACCAATGGTATTTTTTTTCGAAACTATTATACGATTTATATCGTTGGTTTGGATATAAAGACGGAGGCACGCTCACTACCATACACGTTGTCCCAAAAATATGTTTGTTAAGACGTTGGTCACAAGGACTTAATGGATTAGACGTCTTTCTACCTCTGTATTGAAAATAGCGTGAAGATATTTTTATTAATTTAGACAAGACGGGTTCTCTGAAATGACCATCTTGGTTCGTCATCTTTATTCATCGTAGTCGCCGTCGTTTTACTTTAACACGAACGCAGGCAAAAATCACGATAGATCGGAATTTCGAGTCGAGAGACCCGAGTTCGATCCCCAAGTGGCAGGCTCGTACCAAGGGGTTTTTTCAAAACCTATGTACGATTCTTATCGTTGGCTTGGACAAAAAGACGGCGACGGGATCACCATCTGTCACGGTGTCCCGAAAATATCTTCGGTGGAAGGTGGGTCTAATGGACTTAATTGTGTAGTCTACCCCTGTATTGGGAATTTCGTGAAGACATTGATATTTTTATTTACAAACGCTGTAAAATAAAATAGCGACCTTTTGTCAATTCAAATTTAAATTATGTTTCCATCTAAAAATATAAAAATCACGATAGCCGAGTTGTTGGGTGGTCGGAATTTCGAGTCGAGAGACCCGAGTTCGATCCCCAGGTGGCAGTACCAATGAGTTTTTCAAAAAACTTATGTACGAATTTCATCGTTGGCTTGGACATAAAAAGGCGGCGACGGGCTCACCACCTGTCACGTTGTCCCGAAAAATATCTTCGGTGGAAGGTGGGTCAAAGGGACTTAATTGTCTAGACTTGACCTCTGTCTACCCCTGTATTGGGAAGTGCGTGAAGATATTTTTTTTTTATCTAAAAAAAATAATGTTGATCAAACTGAATGTATTTTTTTAAATTAGTCTTTCCATGTTTCAACATGGAAAGACTAATTTAAAAAAATATAAATATAGAGTCACGATGGCCGAGTGGTAAGGTAGTCGGAATTTCGTGTCGAGCGGCCCGGTTCGATTTCCAGGTGGCAGGCTCGTACCAATGGGTTTAATTCAAAAACTTATTTACGAATTACGAGTATATCGTTGGCTTGGACATTGAGTGCAGTGCTTGTTGCACCATCAGAGGCAGAACTGCAGGCATTAGTCACGTGTATGAAAGAAGAATGTGAAATTAATGGTCTCCGTTTGAATGCTAATAAAACTAAGGTTCTGGTATTTGAAAGGGACGAAGAAAGAACGAAGTGCGAAATTTGGGTAAATCAGGATTGTCTAGAACAGATGAATAAAATTGTATAATTGGGGAGTGCGTTTAGCAGGGATGGAAGATGTGATTTAGATGTGGACTGGCGTGTCGCTGCCGGGAACAAAGTCAATGGTACCCTGACTGCGTTAATCAAAAGGCAAGGCGTTGTGAAAAGTGCACGTCTTGCAATACATAGCGCAGTGTTGGTACCGACTTTGTTATATGGCAGCGAAACCTGGGTATGCCAGAAGAACCATAAAAGCAGGTTGAATGCAGTGGAGATGCGATCTCTTCGTAAAATGTGCGGCCTTACCATGGCCGACCGAAAGCGAAACGAAGAGATTCGCAATATGGCAGGTTTGAAAGATGACCTTGTCACAAAAATGGATAAGGGCGTGCTTCGATGGTTTGGGCACGTTGAGCGAATGAGTGAAGACCGAATGGTGAAGAAAATATATAGTGCGAAAGTTAAAATTAAAAGGTGTCGAGGTAGACCGAGACTAACTTTCGAAGACCATGTGAGCAAATTGCTCGAAGAGGGGAGGGTCAAGAGTACAAGAATACCTAGACGTGCATGTATGAAGAAGATGATGAATCTGAAAGAAGCGAAAGAAGTATGTAGGGATCGTGACACTTGGCGATCTGTTCTCTCTGGCTACCCCGTCAGGGATTGTGCGTGAAGATAAATAAATAATAGTTTTTGAATAAAAGTAAATAACAAATATGCAGGTTAAATGACATTAATAATTACGAATAGATATTTTACGACATTATTGCTATGCGATTATGAATAAATTGTTCGTATATGTGTCTGTATATGTATTTATATGATTAAATAAAAAAAATAAATAGATACAAACATAGATATGGACAATATCACATACATTGCTCTAATCCCAAAGTAACTAAGAACTTGTTACATGGAATCATGGAAATAACGAAAGTACCACAAACATCCTGACCCAAGAAAATATTGAATAAGTTTTTATTTTGAAAATTTATAAAAATTGTCTTACTCGACCGGGAATCGAATCAGGGACCACGGAGCTGGCGACACCTTGAAAACTGGTATGCCTCTCGTCCACGGAAGAATAATTATTATTAATTGTAACTAACGCCGTAATTACTAAAACTAATATGTAAGATGTTTTAAACCGTGGTAGAGCCACGCACCAGCTTTTGTTGTTGCATGAATGGGCCGGCTCGACCGTGGAAGTACCACGGCCTCACAGAATACCGGTGTGAAGTAGAAGTCTAACAAACTTCTGCGTTTCGTCTGGTGAGTGCAGGTAACCGGAGGCCCACACCTTTCTAAAAAGCCGACAACGCATCTGCTATGCCTCTGGTATTGCGGGTGTTCAAGGGCGGCGGTAATCACTTACCATCACGTGAGCCACTTGCTCGTTTGCCTCCCTTACGAAACTTAAAAAAAAGTTTACTTGGCTCTGACTAAATTAAAGAATTGTTATTAATAAGCTAGGGTGAAAGGTGGGTCGGTGGGCTTAATTTTATAGACATCAGACATGTAAGTCGTGTTGGGTAAAAGCGCGAAGATAGAAAAATATTATTTATATCACGAATGAGTCGAAAGCAAATGCTATTGTAGGTTTAAAAAGCTAAATAAAAATCTTTCGTAATTGAAAATTCATCTTTTGGTAAATATGTATAAACCTAGGTTTGAAATTCTGTGTACTATAATATAATGCTTTACAATAATTATATTTTTTTTATTCAATACTGTTATAAATTATTCTGTACAATTTTTTTATTAGAATTCACTGATGTGTTATAGTTACTATAAAGTCACTATAGGCGGAATTACGAGGTGTCGGACCGATGGGTTATCGGAATAACGAGTCGAGAGCCCCGAGTTCGATCCCCAGGTGGCAGATTCGTACCAATGGGTTTTTAAAAAACTTATGTACGAATATAGTTGGCTTGGACATAATGACGGCGACGGGCTTACCACCTGTCACGATGTCCCGAAAATATCTTCGGTGGAAGGTGGGTCCAAGGGACTTAATTTTCTAGACTAGAACACTGTCTACCCCTGTATTGGGAATTGCCTAAAGATATTTATTCATATTTTTATTTATTTTATTTTTATGAAAATTTAAATAAATTGGTAGTCAGATAGCCGTGTCGTAGGGGGTGATCGGAATTCGATTCAAGAGACCACAGTTCGATACCCAGGTTGGCTTAGACATAAAGGCTCTCCTCCAGTCACGTTGTACAAAAAAATTCTACTTTGAAAAGAGAAAGGATTTGATTGTCTAGACCTCTGTCTACTCAAGTATTGGGAATGTCTCGAAGACATTTCTTTTTTAATAAAAAAATAAATAAATAATGTTACCAACTGTAAGGGTTTTGAATATACAATTACGTTACGGGTCTTAACGAGGTCACAGTTTCATTAAACTCTGAAGAGATCGAGAAGAATTATTCTGAAGTTTGTTTGCTATTATTTACATAATAATGTTTAAAAAATATTGACATTTACCGTAAGCTTTTATCATTTATATCACATATCTAGACGATGGTTATAAAGGCGATAAGACATAGCTATGTTGTTGGCTTTGAGTTGGGCATTTCACGTAAAGTTGTTGAATTTAATAGAGGCCATTATATAAATTTTAATGTAACCTTTGCCACAATTAAGAAAAATTACGAAGAAGACCCACTACCTACTAATTTTCTTTCGACTACACGCTATTCCCAATACAGGGGTAGACAGAGATGTAGACCATTAAGTCGTTTTGACCCACCTTCCACCGAAGATATTTTTGGGACAGCGTGACAGGTGGTGACCCCGTCGCGGTCTCAATGTCCAAGCCAACGATATACTCGTAATTCGTAAATAAGTTTTTGAATTAAACCCATTGGTACGAGCCTGCCACCTGGAAATCGAACCGGGCCGCTCGACACGAAATTCCGACTACCTTACCACTCGGCCATCGTGACTCTATATTTATATTTTTTAAATTAGTCTTTCCATGTTGAAACATATTTATATTTTTTTAAATTAGTCTTTCCATGTTGAAACATGGAAAGACTAATTTAAAAAAATATAAATATGTTATATTATTGTATATTTTTTTAAATTAGTCTTTCAAAAAAAAAAAAGCACTTTATTCATTCTTAAGGCTGTCGCACCACTCCGGGTCCTTCCAACCTCTTTCCAAAAGAGTTTGGAGTTCTCCTTGAAGTTGTGCGACAACCTTTCGTCCGCTTCCATTCTACTCCGTTCACGCACATCCTCAATCAATGCTTTCGTGTGAACTTTCTGGAGCTTATATATTTCTTTCCTCTTCTGTCTCATATCCCTATCATTACTAGAGGCAAAGTAGTCTAACTATACTTTCTTCTTCTTATTTACTGCTTCTTTTACTTCGTCATTCCAACATACATCACTTTTTTTACTACTACGTCTTTTCACAGTTTCACACACGTCTTCCGCTGCACTAACCATTCCACCTCTAAGGCTCTGCCATATTTATTTCACACATTCTTTCCTGACATCGATGATGTCCAGCTTTTCGGCTACCCTTGCTGGATATTTATCCCTAGTGTCCGCTTCCTGAAGCTTCCAGCTTCGGATGCTACCGACCGACTGTGGTTCTGGTATCGCCGTCCGGTGGTGCCAACCCGCGAACAGACAACTAAATCTAGTAATCTTTAGATAGTGATCCGTTCTCAGGTCAGCACCCCGGAACACTCGCGTATCCATCACCTGTTTTCGCAGTCGGTCATCCACCAGGAATAAGTCGATCATACTTCTCTCATTCTCTCTTGTTCTAGTATAAATATGGATTTACTTGTGACTAAACATAGTGTTTGTCACAAGAAGACCCTTTTCCTTGCAGACAGCCAGTATAAGCTTGCCAGCATCATTAACCCTTTTATCACCAAACATTCCAAGCAACGACTTGTACCCTGGCCGAGTAGTACCAACCCATCCATTCAAATCACCACATACAACAATTTTTTCGTTTCCTCTAACCAAGTCTAGAACTTCTCTTACATTCTCCTAAAACTCCTCCAGCTCAGCTCTGGACGACGAAGCTACCGGCGCATAAACAGCCAAAAGGAATAACTTCGTCAGTCCCAATTTAAAGCGAACCCAGAGAAGTCTCGAGTTCACAACCTTATATTCAGTCATAACATCGACCAACCGAGACGACAGCAGCACCCCCACTCCCTGGCAGGCGCTCTTGCTCTCCGGGACTCCGGACCATAGAGCTAACGCCCCGCCAGGGAGCTCTTCAGTACCGCTGCCCTTCCGCGTGGTCTCCGACAAACACACGACATCTAATTCTTTTTCTTTTATTATTTCAATCAACTTATTCGTCTTATCTCTCATGCCTCCTCTAACATTCCACGTGACAACTCTGCACTCCGTCCTCCACCTTCCGTCGTGTCGGGCTGTGCGTGACGGGTGGCGGTCCTCATCGCCGATTTGCTCGCTGCATTCCACACCAACGGGGACGAACTAGTATGCGTCGCCTTGGGGACGCCCTAACCTACTGAAAACCTACCTAACTGAAAAGAGCTGGCAGGGGTTGCGACGAGGACGCTTCTACAATGACCCCCTTCAAAAACTCTTCCAATAAATTACTTGTATAACTACCTGGTAACCTGTCAGACAGGGCGACTTCGTATGGAATACCAATCTCCATCAAAGTTTTAATTTATAAAATTGTATCTAGTAAATGGTAACTATTAGTAAATTTGTGAGAAAAATAAATATATATCATTGTTATGTGGGAAATCTGTTTATATGTTATGGTCTGTTTGGGTTTAGTTTATATACTAATACTAGGAAATTGCATGAAGGTAAAACCTAAAAAACTTTTTTCGTGAATCAATTTTGTCTAATTAACTATCTCTAACTTTGTATCATAATTTTTAAGAAAATTAGGCCTCTTAAAGTAGACATTACAACTTAGCACGGAATGATTGGTGATTTTATTATAAGGTACCCCGCTAGCGGAAAAGATGGAGGTCTAATTATGAATGAATAATGGTTTTTAGTTATTGGAGATAATAAAATTATGAGAATAATACTAACTATCTCATATTTGTGCGTATATTTTGTGAAAAGAATTAGAATATTTTTTCATCTTTACTTTCATCTTCATATCATTGCGATTTCGTGAAGATTTCTCTTCCTAATTACATTTTTAGAGGCTCATTTAATTCATTAAATAATATTTAAACAACATCAAATTATACCGTGAAAATTAGTAGGCTTCTATTCCTTAAAATAATAAAGCCTTTAAAACCTACTCGATAAATGAAGTATTTCGCTCGTTATCGTGACCACAAGATTCGGGATCCGCACACCGACGTCCAAGACAGAACTTTTTTAAACAATTTTTTAATTAGTTTAAATAATAAAAATAGATTTAAAAATATCATAAGTGTTAAAAATAGTTTTTTCTTAACATTCGTCTATTTATATTTACTTCCAAAAGCAATAAAGAATAAAAAAGTGAAATTTTAAGTTGGAGAATCACTCGGTGTGCGTAAACTGACAGTAATACCCACCTCAACGCTTCACTTATGAGGCGTGCAATAAGCAAGTTATACAAAAAACATAGATTAAGCAATACTTTCTGGAAATTCATTATTATAGAGATGTTATTATAAAATTACTTTGCACACAGACACGATACGCAATGTGATGTTCATATTTTGATCTTCGAACCAGGTCAATGTACACGTATAATAAAATCTCTACACTCTTATATAGAAGTTACGTTGGTCAAAAATTTCAAGTCAATCCAATGATTCCTTCTTAAGCTTTGTTGCCATAAACATTAGATTTTTTTTATCCCAGGACGTGTAATTTAGTGTTTTTAACATCTATTTTATTGCGTAATTCTGTACTTTAATCTATATGTATCTACTTTAAGGTAAAAATTTCGCTGGAAAATAAAATATAAATATAAATAAATATCTTCACGCAATTCCCAATACAGGGGTAGACAGAGGTCGAGTCTAGACAATTAAGTCCCTTCGACCCACCTTTCACCGAAGATATTTTCGGGACAACGTGACAGGTGGTGAGCCCATCGCCGCCTTTTATGTCCAAGCCAACGATAAATAAATATAACTGGAAAATAAAAAAAACGGATATATTCCTATGGGATAAAGAGCGTATTGTGTGGAGTGCCGCATTATTTATTTCTGTCAAGCAATTGGTCGGTTCCCTTTCATCTTACTCTACTTCCCCTTCAGTTGTATTTGCTTTACTGTCCGTTGTTTTCATTCATTTATAAATAAATGAGAAATGCGTACGTCTAAGAAAGATGTGTTTTTATTTGATTCAATTTATTCATTAAGGACGCTTTTACTCACACTGAAACATAATGCGCACGCACCCATTAAAGCTTCATAATTGCTTCATACATTTTGATACTTGAAATTATATACGATTTAAAATTTTGTATAATAATAATAAAAAAAAATAAATACCTTCACGCAATTCCCTATACAGGGGTAGACAGATATCTAATCTAGACAATTAAGTCCCTTCGACCCACCTTTCACCGAAGATATTTTCGGGACAACGTGACAGGTGGTGAGCCCGTCGCCATCTTTTTGTCAAAGCCAACAATAATTCGTACATAAGTTTTTTTTGGAAAACCCTATTGGTACAGGCCTGCCACCTTATATTGCCTGCCACTGTATAAAATTTTATATAAACAAGTAAATATCTTCAGGCAAATCCCAATACAGGGGTAGACAGAGGTCTAGTTAAGTAGATAGTAGGTAGACAATTAGGTAGGTAGTAGGTAGACAGTAGTTCTAGACCATTAAGTCCCTTCGACCCACAATTTTATAAATATAGTTTTAGTCAGCAAAATATTTCAATCAGATTTTGTTAACAATACAATTTATTTATTTTAATGTATTCTATATATGTGTATGTGTGTGTGAGTGTATATTCCTGAACAAGAATACTAGTAATGTTTAACATTATCACGAACCCTGTTAAGCACTCAAACTAAGCTGCAGCGTTTGGGGTGGTGTACGCATATACTATAGCATATACTTATTCCATAACCACACGCCAATTATGTATTTTAAATATTTTAAAAAGGATATTCCTCTTGTTATGGCATAAAGAGTTTTCCAACTGTCATAAAATTTATAGAAGAAGAGAAGAATGATCACCATCTGTCTCATTGTCCCAAAAAGGTTTCGGTGAACATTGGGTCGGCATGACTTAATTGTCTAGGCCTTTATAAAAATAAATAAATAAATATCTTCAGGCAAATCCCAATACAGGGGTAGACAGAGGTCTAGTTAAGTAGATAGTAGGTAGACAGTAGGTCTAGACCATTAAGTCCCTTCGACCCACAATTTTATAAATATAGTTTTAGTCAGCAAAATATTTCAATCAGATTTTGTTAACAATACAATTTATTTATTTTAATGTATTCTATATATGTGTATGTGTGTGTGAGTGTATATTCCTGAACAAGAATACTAGTAATGTTTAACATTATCACGAACCCTGTTAAGCACTCAAACTAAGCTGCAGCGTTTGGGGTGGTGTACGCATATACTATAGCATATTACGCATATACTATAGCATACTTATTCCATAACCACACGCCAATTATGTATTTTAAATATTTTAAAAAAGGATATTCCCTCTTGTTATGCCATAAAGAGTTTTCCAACTGTCATAAAATTTATAGAAGAAGAGAAGAATGATCACCATCTGTCTCATTGTCCCAAAAAAAGGTTTCGGTGAACATTGGGTCGGCATGACTTAATTGTCTAGGCCTTTATAAAAATAAATAAATAAATATCTACTGGGGTAGTTAGTGGTCCAGACAATTAAATTTCCTTCGACCCACCTTCCACCGACGACTATTTTTGGGACGAGACAGGTGGTTAGCCCGTAGCATACAGACGGTATGTCCAAATCCATAATATAAATCGACCATATTTTTTTTTTAAATAACCCATTGGTCCCAACCAACCTGGGGACGGAACTCGTGACTCTTTATTCGAAGTCCGATCACCCACCTCGGCTATCGTGACTTTATTTTATATGACAATCATTTTAAAATGTATATTTATTTTTTATATATACATATACATAGTACAAGTCACGATAGCCGAGTTGTTGGGTGGTCGGAATTTCGAGTCGAGAGACCCGAGTTCGATCCCCAGGTGGCAGTACCAATGAGTTTTTCAAAACTTATGTACGAATTTCATCGTTGGCTTGGACATAAAGGCGGCGACGGGCTCACCACCTGTCACGTTGTCCGGAAAATATCTTCGGTGGAAGGTGGGTCAAAGGGACTTAATTGTCTAGACTTGACCTCTGTCTACCCCTGTATTGGGAATTGCGTGAAGATAAAAAAAATATCTATTCCTATTTCTTTAACTTCTCTCCATTGTATTAGCCTCAAATACAAACAAATCGCGTAGAACATTGGGTAATTTGCCGTACGTCGTATCCCCAGAAACTGATAAATGTAAAACCCTTTGAAGCTACCTACGAAAACAAAGGACTTAATTGTCTAGACTTGACCTCTGTCTACCCCAGTATAGAACATTGCGTGAAGATAAAAAAATATCTATTCTTATTTCTTTAACTTCTCTCCATTGTATTAGCCTCAAATACAAACAAATCGCGTAGAACATTGGGTAATTTGCCGTACGTCGTATCCCCAGAAACTGATAAATGTAAAAACCCTTTGAAGCTACCTACGAAAACAAAGGGACCTCTATTGATTTATACGCTGATATCTAAATGCGTACATTTAGTTTTGGGATACAGTTGGAATGTAATAATAAATACATAGGGACAATATCACATTGATTTAATATCCACCAATAACTTTTACACTGAATATTATTGTTTTTTGAAGAAAAAAAAATCGTTATGTTTTTTTATTAAGATATATTAAAAGCCGCCTCAGTAGTTGATTAGCGTACACACCGATTTTCCTGGTATCGCCAGTTCTGATGTCTCGGGTTCGATTCCCGGGCGAATCAATGTAGAAAATACTTTTTGTTTCTGTGTATTTGTATTAGCTTTGTCGTGTCTGATTCCGTGACAGAAGTGCTTTAGCTAATTTTGAAACTGACAATGTATGTAATATTGTTCTCATTTATTTATTAATGTATTAATTCGATTGAATAAAACGTATAGCATTCTTGAAATGTTGTTTTTTTTTCTGTTCAACTAAAACATTTGTACATGAAAGTTAAACTAACACATCATTAAATTAACGAAGCTGCCACAACTCTGAATGTTTCGGTCAACATTTAACTAATTATAAATTTTACTTAATTAAATATGACTATGAATTCTGTGCACGTTCGTAGTTTCGTATATGATTATTACTTTGGGAGAGAACTATTTTCATGACTTACATACAAATATCTATATATACATATACATAGTACAAGTCACGATAGCCGAGTTGTTGGGTGGTCGGAATTTCGAGTCGAGAGACCCGAGTTCGATCCCCAGGTGGCAGTACCAATGAGTTTTTCAAAAACTTATGTACGAATTTCATCGTTGGCTTGGACATAAAGGCGGCGACGGGCTCACCACCTGTCACGTTGTCCGGAAAATATCTTCGGTGGAAGGTGGGTCAAAGGGACTTAATTGTCTAGACTTGACCTCTGTCTACCCCTGTATTGGGAATTGCGTGAAGATATTTTATTTTTTACATATACATATGTAACCTTTGCAGGCTTTGCAGCACATATAATCCACGACAATTGATATCCCTCTTCCTTAAGGGAAGATTCGCCATAATCGCTGTCTACTGGGATAGACAGAGGTCTAGAAAATTAAGTTCTTACGACGCACCTACCAACGAAGTAATTTTTTGGGACAACGTAACAATTGGAGAACCCGTCGCAGTCTTTGTAGTAGCTACAGTAAACATTTTGCATAATGCATCGGTTTAAGGCATTTATGGGCGTAAGAATAACATCACCCGCTTCCTTCCCGTGGTAAATCCTCCGCAAGGTAAAGGCCTATGTGTATAGTGGCTCTTACGGACCATTAATAACATTTATGAATTACTATAAAATAACAAAGAGATGCAGGGTGGCCTAATGGTTGGCGTTCGTGTTAGAAAGTGAGGTCAATCCCTAAATTTGAATTAAAAAATGTCCTGAATTTAGCACGGGTTCGGCTGTAAAGGAATTGATCGCGAGGAAACCTACTTGTGTGAAAAAAATCCAAAAGAAAAGGTATCTTCACGCCCTTACCAACACTGGAGTAATGAGAGGTCTAGACAATGAAGTCATTTCGACCCACCTTACACCGATGAAATTTTTTGGGATAAATTGGAAGGTGGTGGTGAACCTATCTTCGTCTGTAGGTCCAAGCTAACGGCATAATGCTACATAAGTTTTTGAAAAATTACATCGGTACAATCCTACCACCTGTGAAGAGAAGGTTATCATGACCCGAATTCCCGTCACCAAACTCCGGTAACTTGTTCTACCACCGGGAGGGCGACCATCTGTCCCAAGGAGGTGTCGGGTTTATCGTCCACAAGTCTCTCGTCAGCAAGGTAATCAGAATCGAAGGTGTGTCGGGTAGGGTTGCGTACCTTATACTCAGAACTACCAAGCGGTATTCGCTGAAGATTATACAGGTATATGCACCAACCTCAGCTCACCCCGATGAAGAAGTGGAAGCAATGTATGAGGATATTTCTAGTGCCATACCAATGTATGGCTTTAGAAATCCCAACATCTCTTTAAAACCCACTATACGGTGCTGATGGGAGACTTCAATGCAAAACTAGGCACGAAAAAAGGCGATGAGCTGATAGTGGACAATGGACTAACAACTGACCGACTTCATGGAGAGGGACCTCTTTATGATGAACTCCTTTGAAACCGGCAGTGATCACCGAATGGTGGTTTTGTTAACAGCGATTGTACATCACGAGCGTTATCTCAACGTAGTTTACAAGTTAATTGTATATGGAACGTAAGTTACGTTAATAAAATTGCCAATTATTTGTTTTTTCCTGTTAAACATGTTTTTATAAAATAATTAACGACCTCCGTGTATGAGTTTCGTATGAATGAATGCTTGTGCTCACGTCATAAATACTATTATTTACGACGTATTGTATAGGTATATGTACACGTATCTTATCACCATTCACCATACAGTTACCTAGACCCAGGGAATCCGATTTTGGGATATGTGTGATTGTTCTTCACGCATAGCTCTCGACGGGGTGGCCAGAGTGTTACGATCCTTACATACCTTTTTCGCATCTTTCAAAATCATCATTTTCTATATTCGAGTACTTATGAATCTCTTCAATTCGAGTAATTTCCTTACCTTGTAGCGCAGTTGATTTTCTTCGCCGTACGGTCTTCAATCATATACATATAAAAATAATATAAAAATATTATTATTATGTTATAATTTATAACGATGGAGAAAATTTACGGCTCGCAAAAGAACAATACCAGGAGTCACTTTAAGCTGAGACACGCCTTTGAACACTATGTGAGCAAATTTCGCGAAGATGAGAAAGCTAGGATACTTGGATACCCCGACGTGAGTGTAAGTATAAAACATTTAATCTGATAGAATCGAATGAATTAAGATCGTGACACTTGGTCAACTGTCTTGTGTCTATTCATACATTCTTTCACTCGTTGCGTGAAGATATGTATGTATAGACAGGCCTGTCGAGTTATTTAGAAAAAATGAATACTTATTTTTGATTAAATATACATTTTAATTCATACTAAAGAAGTTAACAATTCATGCTAAAGTCACGATGTACAAGTTGTTGGGTAATCGGAATTTGAATCAAGAGAACCGAGTTCGACCCCCAAGGCCCGTACCGATAGGTTTTTTCAAAACTTATATATGATTTATATCCTTGGCTAGGATATAAAAGACGGCGACAGGCTCACCACCTGTGACATTGTCCGAAATAGTCAGCAGTGAAAGGTAGGTCGAAAGAACTAAATTATCTGGATCTCTGTCTACCACTGTCTGTCTGTGTAATGGGAGTAGCGTGAAGGCATTTAGTTATTTATGCTCATTTTCTTGTATGTAAAATAGAAGAAAATAAGCACCGCAGGGCATAAATCTCTCCATAAAGACAATTTGCCAGAATCCCCTCGCTTCGCATGCGGATCAGTGATAACGTACCTACAGACATCTCGCACCTTAGACGCAGCTACCCGCACTGGTCTGCTCATTTATGACCCGGTATATGTTAAAAATTTAGATGGTTATCCCGCCATCTATCGGAATTCATTACAGTATTCTAGATTTTAACCTGAGACGAGACAGGAAGTACTTTAACAGAGACAGGAAGTAGGTGGAGGGTATATTATTCTTACGCCGTAACGACATAGCAAATCAATAGCTGACGTTAAAATAACGTAGGTAGTATAAATTAATACTGTTTCCCTCCACATCGGTTTAGCATGAAAGCAGACTCGTTAGCGTAACGAACGCCAGCTTGAGTTTGAAATGTAAATAAACGCATATTAAGTAAAACGATTTTTAAAATACTTTTTTGCATCCGTATTCGTATTCGTAAATGTAAATTCAAATGTTGTTTCAACGACATTTCACACTTATGTCCATTTTGAAAATATAGTTGTTATATATGTTACCGATTGTTGATCCGATAGCCTAGTTGCCCTAGTGACTTTGCCTTCGAAGCTATGGGTTGCAGGTTCGAATCCCGTTAGATGGATCCGAATTGATGTTGAGATCTATATGTGAATATTTAGTTATGTTAATACTGTACCGCTGGCTTGAGCAATAAGAAATTGATAGGCTCTCTATCTGTCAGTTAGACCCTATTGTCTTAAATAGGCGTCGGTGAAAGGTGATCGTTTATTTATTATGTATTAGTCATGTATGATAGAAAATGTTATTTATTTTGTATTAGTTTAATACATGTTTATTTATTATGTATTAGTCGTGTATGATTTTTTCAAAAACTTATGTACGAATTTATGGTTGCGTAATTAAAAAATGTGTAAAAAATAAATGTGGATGGTCCACATTTATTTTTTTACGTTATTTTAAATATTATGCAAAAATACGGATGACGACATTCTGGCTTATTTTTGTTACGACTACACCAAATACTATTGTAGTTGCAAATCACTATGGTGTTAAAGTAGTCACTTCAAAAACAAAATCTTTTCAAATCAACTCACTATCTCAGCTTTATTATTCATGTGTCTCTGTGTGTTTATGAATATCAGCTGTGTATGTGCAGAATAAAAATAAGTGTGCACAACATAACACACTGTCACATATTCCAAGGAAAGTAGCTAAATTAGTTTTGCTAGGAAATCATAACAATGAAGATACTACAAACATCATGTGTATTATACAACATTATGTGTATAATATGTATTTTAATGTGTTTAAAGATGAAGTTCTAGCAAATGACAACAATCGTGAGTATTCATTAAATACTTACGATTCACGGAAGATTTTTTTTTTTGGGACAACGGTAAAACACCTCTCACGTTGTCCCAAATAATGTCAACTGCCTTTATGTTCATGCGACGATTCATTCAACGATTCATATCGTACATTAAGATTTGAAAATGCTCATTGGTACGAGACTAGCACCTGGAAGTATTGAACTTGGGTCTTTTGTCTAGAATCCCGATCACCCATGTGCTATCGTGACTTTTTTTGGGTGGTATCCTTGTGAGAATATACCACCCTCTCACACCGTGCTACACGTAAGAGATGACAAAGGACATGCGAGGAGTCTGGAACTGCTATCTCCAATGCGAATCACTTGCCAAGCGAGGATTGGCGCAAACTGGATTGAATTTCTGATGGATTGTATTACCAATCACCCAACCACTCGACTATCGTGATTTTTTTAAATATGTATGGTTAAAAAAGTAATCCAATAGTGCAAGTGCGTTTAATGTTTATAAATAAGTCACGATCGCCGAGTGATTGGGTGATCGGAATTCGAGTCACGAGGCCCGAGTTCTATCCCCAAAGCTCGTACCAATGGGTTTATTTTAAACATATGTACGATTTAAATCGTTGGCTTGGACATAAAGACGTCGACGGGCTTACCACCTGTCACGGAAATAACGTGAAGATATTTACTTATTTATTCAATATTACAACCTTCATTGTAGATGCGTGCTCGTCGCGACCCCTGCCAGCCCTTTTCAGGGCTGCAATTCTACACAGCTGCGCACCCATGCCAACAAGGGTTAGGGCGTCCCCCCCCCCAAGGCGACGCACACCAGTTCGTCCCCGTTGGTGTGGAATGCAGCGAGCAAAGCGGCGATGGGGACCGCCACCCGTCACGCACAGCCCGACACGGCGGAAGGTGGAGGACGGAGTGCAGAGTTGGCACGTGGAATGTTAGAGGAGGCATGAGAGATAAGACGAATGAGTTGATTGAAATAATGAAAGAAAGAGAATTAGATGTCGTGTGTTTGTCGGAGACCAAGCAGGAAGGGCAGCGGTACTGAAGAGCTCCCCGGCGGGGCGTTAGCTCTATGGTCCGGAGTCCCGGGGAGCGAGAGCGCCTGCCAGGGAGTGGGGGTGCTGCTGTCGTCTCGGTTGGTCGATGTTATGACTGAATATAAGGTTGTGAACTCAAGACTTCTCTAGGTTCGCTTTAAATTGGGACTGACGAAGTTATTCCTTTTGGCTGTTTATGCGCCGGTAGCTTCGTCGTCCAGAGCTGAGCTGGAGGAGTTTTAGGAGAATGTAAGAGAAGTTCTAGACTTGGTTAGAGGAAACGAAAGAATTGTTGTATGTGGTGATTTGAATGGATGGGTTGATACCGCTCGGCCAGGGTACGAGTCGGTGCTTGGAATGTTTGGCGATAAAAGGGTTAACGATGCTGGCAAGCTTATACTGGCTGTATGCAAGGAAAAGGGTCTTCTTGTGACAAACACTATGTTTAGTCACAAGAAAATCCATATGTATACTAGAACAAGAGAGAATGAGAGAAGTATGATCGATTTATTCCTGGTGGATGACCGACTGCGAAAACAGATGATGGATACGCGAGTGTTCCGGGGTGCTGACCTGGGAACGGATCACTATCTAGTGATAACTAGATTTAGGGGTCTGTTCGCGGGTTGGCGCCACCGGACGGCGATACCAGAACCACAGTCGGTCGGTAGCATCCGAAGCTGGAAGCTTCAGGAAGCGGACACTAGGGATAAATATCAAGCAAGGGTAGCCGAAAAGCTGGACAGCATCGATGTCAGGAAAGACATATGTGGAAGAAATATGGCAGAGCCTTAGAGATGGAATGGTTAGTGCAGCGGAAGACGTGTGTGGAACTGTGAAAAGAGGTAGTAGTAAAAAGGGTGATGCATGGTGGAATGACGAAGTAAAAGAAGCTGTAAATAAGAAGAAGAAAGCATGGTTAGACTACTTGGCCTCTAGTAATGATAAGGATATGAGAGAGAAGAGGAAAGAAAGATATAAGCTCCAGAAAGTTCACACGAAAGCATTGATTGAGGAAGTGCGTGAAAGGAGTAGAATGGAAGCGGACGAAAGGTTGTCGCACAACTTCAAGGAGAACTCCAAACTCTTCTGGAAAGAGGTTGGAAGGACCCGGAGTGGTGCGACAGCCTTAAGAATGAATAAAGTGCTTTCGGGAACCAATAACGTCCTCTCAGAAAAATCGGACGTCATGCAGCGATGGAGCGAATTTCATAGAGAGATAAATGCGTGTGATGATCTTAGTGAGGGATCCGGGGGTGACGCCGTGACTGGTACACCAGACTCGGACCTCGATGACACTGAGGTCATCAGTATGAAAGAGATTGAATGTGCGATTAGAAGTTAGAAGTGTGGTAAGGCTGCGGGACTAGACAGAGTTAGTGCTGAAATGGTCAAGTATGGTGGGCCACGCGTCTGGGACAGCTTTCATCTGCTGTGCAGTTTGTGCTGGCGAACGGGGGCTGTTCCGGATGATTGGCGATCCGCGGTCATTGTGCCTTTATATAAAGGTAAAAGTTCACATTATGACTGCGGGTGCTATCGGGCGATCAGCTTGACCAGTTTAGCAAGTAAAATTTACTCGAAGGTTTTGACACGTAGGATGCAAGATAAATCGGAAAGATTTCTATGGGAGGCACAATGCGTATTTAGACCTGGAAGAGGATGCACGGATCAAATGTTTTCTCTCCGCATGATCACGGAGAAGCTTCTGGCTGCTAACCAGAAGATTTTCTGTATTCTTGTGGATCTTGAGAAAGCATTTGATAAGGTTGTAAGGAAGAAAATGTGGGAACTGTTGCCGGGGTATGGTGTGGATGGTCGATTGCTAAGGGCTGTGCAGTCACTTTACTGTGACTGTAAAGCCTGTGTGCGGGTAGGGCATGACCTGTCACCCATGTTTAGCGTCCAAACGGGCGTAAAACAGGGTTGTGTCATGTCTTCCTGGCTATTCATACTGTATCTCGACAGCTGTTTACAGAAGCTGAAAGATAGCTGTTTGGGTGTGAAATTGGGTGACATAAAAGTAAATTGTCTGCTATATGCTGATAATGCAGTGCTTATTGCACAATCAGAGGCAGAACTGCAGGCATTAGTCACGTGTATGAAAGAAGAATGTGAAATTAATGGTCTCCGTTTGAATACTAATAAAACTAAGGTTCTGGTATTTGAAAGGGACGAAGAAAGGACGAAGTGCGAAATTTGGGTAAATCAGGAATGTCTAGAACAGGTGAATGAAATTGTATACTTGGGGAGTGCGTTTAGCCGGGATGGAAGATGTGATTTAGCTGTGACAGACGTGTCGCTGCCGGGAACAAAGTCAATGGTGCCCTGACTGCGTTAATCAAAAGGCAAGGCGTTGTGAAAAGTGCACGCCTTGCAATAAATACATAACGCAGTGTTGGTACCGACTTTGTTATATGGCAGCGAAACCTGGGTATGCCAGAAGAAGCATAAAAGCAGGTTGAATACAGTGGAGATGCGATCTCTTCGTAAAATGTGCGGCCTTACCATGGCCGACCGAAAGCCAAACGAAGAGATTCGCATTATGGCAGGTTTGAAAGATGACCTTGTCTCAAAAATGGATAAGGGCGTGCTTCGATGGTTTGGGCACGTTGAGCGAATGAGTGAAGACCGAATGGTGAAGAAAATACATAGCGCGAAAGTTAATATTAAAAGATGTCGAGGTAGACCGAGACTTACTTTCGAAGACCGAATGCAATGTTGTATCACTGTATTAATTTTAGTAATTATAATTCCAAGGTTATAAGGGTATGAATATATATACACATGTATATATATATATATATATATATATATATATATATATATATATATATTCATACCCTTATAACCTTGGAATTATAATTACTAAAATTAATACAGTGATACAACATTGCATTACAATAAAAAATATCACGCGTCCAAACCAACGCTTCGTATACAAATTGTTTCAGAACGAATAAGAAAGACATCACTATCGATAAAGCCTAGACTTCTGACGTTAATGCTTTTGCAGGCCGTTACCATAGCTTTGCTAATTGAGGTCGCTCGTATATAAGAAGTTTGGCGATCGGAAGATAAAAAGTTTTTTGAAATTTGTCCTACTTTCATATAAATTTATACTAGAATAAACTGAAATTGACTTTGGAATATTTTAATTTACCTAAATAACATACAAACATATATTACGGCCTGTTAAAGTCTACTGCAGGACATAGGCCTCTACCGTAGGAATGCTTCGCCATGATCCCCACGCTTGGCAAGCGAATTGACCATCATATTACCAGACCACTTACACCTTAGACGTTGCGGCCCATCTTCAGTATGATTATTTTGGTCTAATATTTATGGAGATCCCGCCTTCTATCGGTTGCCATGACGATATTCAAGACTATTTCCTTAGTCGCCTTTTACGACACCCACGGAAAGAAAGCCAGTAGCAATATTCTTAAGCCGGTTACCGTTAATTCAACTAATTATTATAAAATATGTAAAAATTTACTGTTACTTCAGAATCAAAAGTGAACGTAGTAACACTTCAATCTTACTTCAGAGTAATCATCTGCAGTAAGTGTATTGAACAGTTTTTTTTCCACCCTCCTTTCTTACGGTTGTTAGATCTATAAGCTATGTCGCCGGCCCATTACCACTTTAACGTGCTGATTTTTACAGCTATTTCAATTACCGTAGTTTTGCTACTCATGTCACCTTGGCTGATTCTAAAAAAAACACAAGCAAAGCACAAAGTATTTAAGTAAAAAAGTATTGCAAAAAAGTGAAGTTTCCGGAATTAAAAAAAATGTCAACGATATTCATATCCGCAAAACTTTAAAGTAACAGACATACATACACTTGACATTGTGCCGCAGTACTCCACCGGGGATGACAAATGAGGACAGATCTCAAAGAGGTAGCAGGAGCTACAGAGCTACAAATATTCAGATGTGACGTGGTTCATGAGAATAAAAAAATGAAAAATGCTTTGAACCGACCGCATTAATTTCGACGCAGTTATATGATCTAAATATTAAGTTTAAGTTTAATATTTGTTATATAAATTGTATGATTCCGAGGAAAAATTTATATTTAGGCCGATGCATGTTAGGGTATTATTTAAATAGATATGATGAAATAAGACTTTTTCAAAAATGTCTTTATTTTAATTCGTTTACTGTAAGTTTATTTAGTAATAAATAGACCTCAGAGCCACCATGGCTCTCAGGTAAGAGCGTTGCCACAGTTCGGCAGAAGTCGCGGGTGCAAATCCCGCCCGTGTCATAAAAGTTCAGCATAACGCATATCCTTTAAAAATCAATAAAAATGCGAAACTAATAAATAAATAGACATACCTGATATCCCAGCATTCAAAATTAAATAACCCTTCGAAAATAATGACTCTGCCTCTGAAACTAAGGGTTCGAATTCCACTAGGAGCAAACATTTGTGGGATGCATATGAATGTTTGTACTCGAGCCACAAAACATAACTTAAGCGTCAATAGCCTTGTGGTTTAGGATAAGGTCTGCGAAACATAACGTCACAGGTTCGGGCCCGCCATTCGACTATTGTCGTAAACCATTCCAAGCATTGCAGATTGATTGGAGCGGTTGACATGAATACTAAAGGAATGCTAGTTTTCTTAAAAAATATAATCGTAAAAATATTTATCATTTGTAGTGTATTTGTATCGTTGTCTAACATAATAAGACGGCGACAAGCTCTTATGTAACGTCGTTCCAAATAAGCTCCAGTGAAATTTGGGTCAAAAGGACTAAATTATGTAGACATCTGATACTAGACTTATCAAATATACAAGTACAGACAAGTACACAAGCACCTATAAGTAATTTATCTTTAAAAATTGATTAGAAAAATCACAATAGTCGAGTGGTTGGATGATCGGAATTCAAAGTGAAGAGTCCCGAGCGCGATCCTTGAGTGAAAGGCTCGTACTACTACTTTAAAAAAGAAACTTATGTACTATTTATATCATTAGCTTGAACACAAAGACGGTAATAGGCTAACCATCAGAAGTTATCCCAAAAAATGTCTTCGGTTGTCTAAATACCTCTGTTTACATTGAGAATTGCGTGAAGCTATTTTTTAATTTGGAGTAGAGGATTTGGACCTAAAACATACGTTTTTTATATTCTTGTTCAAAGTGCGATTTGCTTACAGTGCATAGGTTAAATAGACGCATTCAGTAGATGCAGTTAATTAAACGCCGAATAAGGTGGATCACGGGTAAATCGCTTATATTAATTGACATTTTTCGGACACAAACGTTCGCTTAACCAGCTTTAAATACCGATGTACATTATTTAAAACTAAACAGAGTAGTAATTTTGTATTCTCGCGCCATTCGCAATACATGGGTAGACAGAGGTTTAGAAATATCCCATTGGTACGAGCCTCGGGATCGAACTCGTGTCTCTTGACTCGTATTCCTATCACCCAACCGAACTCCACTATCTTCACGCAATTAGTCGTAGACAGAGGTCTAGTCTAGACAAATAAGTCCCTTCGACCCACCTTCCACCGAAGGTATTTCAGGACAATGTGACAGGTGGTGAGCCCGTCGCCGTCTTTATGTCCAAGCCAACGATATAATTGAAAATGAATGTCTGATATGGGTATATTTTACTTTTGACAACATAAATATATATGTATATTTATGTACATAATGTATCGTACATATGTTAATGTAACATTTTTGTACTTGCCACATTATTTTAAATCTCTCTCTCTCTCTCTTTATTTAACTGCACTAAAAATATCTTCACGCAATTCCCGATACAGGGGTAGACAGAGGTCAAGTCTAGACAATTAAGTCCCTTTGACCCACCTTCCACCGAAGATATTTTCGGGACAACGTGACAGGGGGTGAGCCTGTCGCCGCCTTTATGTCCAAGCCAACGATGAAATTCGTACATAAGTTTTTGAAAAACTCATTGGTACTGCCACCTGGGGATCGAACTCGGGTCTCTCGACTCGAAATTCCGACCACCCAACAACTCGGCTATCGTGACTTATTAACTGCACTGCTTATACTTTTTATTTCTATTTAGCCTGATAGTGGACTGGCAGGGAATGTCATTTGGCATTAAGTCCGCCATATGTACTACATTGTGCATTGAAGCTTAAATAAATAAAAATAAATAATTCGTACATTAGTTTTTGAAAAACCCATTAGTACGAGCCTGCCACCTGGGGCTCGAACTGTGGTCTCTTGACCCGAAATTCCGACCACCCAACCACTCGGCTATCGTGTCTTTTTTGTATTATAATATAGATATACATCACCATCAACGTAACGGCCTGTAAACGACCACTGTAGCACAAAGGTCTTTTCCGTATGGGAGTTAGCATATTCTTAAAAACCGCATATTCGTAACCACACGGCAACCGCAAATGAATGTATTCTTAACATGTTATAAATAATCTTTTTTAACGTCTTCATGCATATCCAATACAGGAGTTTACACCTGTCTGTCTAATTGATGACTGAGAGTATGATTATTTATGTATTTTGTTCAATATTCTATTATTAATAGAGAGTATAAAAGCATCCTGTATTTACAAGTTAGATTAAAGACGTTATTACAGACATTCTTTTTGAAATAGATTCGAAAAAGGAAATGTCCGCAACGCTGCTCTACTGCGGGTTTGTAAACTTCTTATCAGATATTGGTTTCCTCACAAGAACCCTTCTTCATTTTCGAGCTCGTGAATGAAGCACATTACAAGCATTTTAGTGGTGCAGACATGGGGAGCAAGCCGGCGTCTTTCACGCACCAAAAGCGTCTTATTCGAAAAAATTGTTGAAAAAAAAAGTAAAAATTTAGAAAAGGGAAAAAATTTAATAAATTTAATAGCTGGCTATGATGCTATTAAAAGCGTTTTTTTATGTCGACTTCATGATGACAGTTTTGAAGTCGACAAACATTTATTGACATATAAATAAAAAATAAATAAATACATAGATCATCACATACATTGTTCTGATCCCAAAGTAAGTGGCAATCTTGCTATAGGTTCAACTGAAGGCTAGAGATTACTAACCCTAAAGCTTATGGACATAATATATATATTGCTAAAGTAAGTAGCTAAAGCACTTGTATTATTAAATCAAGAACCGAAGTAACCACAACACCAGGGTCCGGAAAATGTAGAAGAAGTGTTTTTCTACAACAAACCGTCCTGGAATTGAATCCAGGATTTCAGAGATAGCGTCACCTTAAAAACCGGTGTGTAACCCACTCTTTTACGGAGTTCGACAAATCTATTTATAAATTGTAAATAAAGACGAAGCTTAGGAATCCATCAGAGTAAGAATTTAAAATTGTCCATTGAGCACGCAGTTATTTGAACAGAGCTTACGTCATAAAACTGCAAACTGTTTCGAATATCTCCCAGAAGAGTGATTTTATTCACGAAAATCTCTACAGTTAAAATCTTAGCGAAATGCTTGAACCGTTTAAGAGAAGAAATCTATGCAAATGGCCTGTAAGTAGGTCGGGACTGTTTTCTTTTACAATCGGTTTTGTACCGGAATTCCTTGCAAGTTTTGGCAAGATATCTAATTTTTCTAAGTGCATCTTTACATACTTTTATAGGTCGCGACAGCTGAGTGGTTAACAGGAAATCGAGTCAAGAGATATGAGATCGATTCTCCGGTGGTAGTCTCGTATCAATTACTTTTTGCAGAACTTATATACGATTTGTATCGTTAGCGTGGAAATGAAGACGGTGACTGGTTCACCGGTAACGTTGTACCGAAAAATGTCTTCGGAGAAATGTAGGTACAAAAGACTTCTTAACTATCTGGATCTACGAGTACTATCGTATCTGGAATAACGTTACTATTTATTTATAATTATTATAGTATATTTACCTAAACATACATACATACGAGCTTATGGAAGTCAGCCAACTGACACAGGCGGGATGCGAACCCGCGAACTTCGCCGATCTGTGGGACTCTCTTACCTCCGAGCCACCGTGTCTTACACGCATCAGTTGAAATTTTAACTCTGTATTCTTTTATATTACTTATGCCTTGTTTATTGGCATACGACATCTATTATCTCTTTTGCAAGTGACAATTTGATAGTCCTGACTTTTCAGTTAGGAATTATCAATACGATATCGCCAACTTTAATTTTTATTATGCAATTTTATTGATTTTTTAAAGCTTATTTATACTGAACTTTTGTGTTAGGTAAAATTTTTACTTTTTCTCTTTAATTTAATAACACAAAAGTTCAGCATAAATATGCTTTAAAAAATCAATAAAATTGCATAACAGAAAATGCGTTGTCTATACAAACTATTAAGAGCAATCTATGTCTGTAATTTGACTGTGCACAGATATTATATTAAATTTTGGTCAGCTTTTCACTGTTTCCTTACCTTCTATTAAATAATTCCGAATGAAATTTCAGGGTGTTAATTAAACTGTTTTCATATTATATATAACTGTTTTCATATTTCATATCATATTCTGTTTTTATATTTATAACAATAAACTTATAATACCGACTGATTCTGACAGCATGAAAGCTATTCAGCAGAATTTAGTATTAAGATGAATTTCCTAGAAACGTTTGTGCCGAGTAAGAAGCATACAGCAATGAAGCATTGACGCTGACATAGCATGCATCCTTTCACTCTATTGCGGCATTTCCAGACGCGCTGCAATCTCGAGAACTATTTTTACGATGAATGTTCTATTTTTGTTATCTTCTCACATTATAATACAAGAGGTATTGAGAAATATGTACATAGAGGTCGAGACAAATTACGCACACAATTACAGCCTAATGTGGCAGGGCAATTTTCATTCACGGGTTGTTATTTGGTACAACACGGCATATGGTTACCCTATGTCCATATTTGTGTCAAGGCCACAATATACTTACCTAGATATATTCTTACACAAATATAAATATTTAGATTTATATTACATTCATGATTCTAGTACAAACATTCACATTCATCATACAAAAATTTGCCCCCAGCGAAATTCAAACCCTTAGATTTCAAGGCCAGTCCTCCCACGGGCACCTCTCCTAGTGGTGGATAGGGGGATGCCATATCACGGTCGTTAATAGCATTGGGGAACCGGCGCGGACCACAACTGGTGGGGTTAGGACTGTACTCTTAGTCTCGTATGAGACCGATGTTGCTACGAGGTGGGCCTGCAATGCGGGCTAAGGTTTCTCCCAGTATCCCTCGTGCTTGAGAGTGGTTGTAGTCTTGGTCGGCACAAGAGCACCCATAATCCGTATTAGGACTGGAGCTCCGGGGAAGGGGTGATTATATAAGGGCTCGGAGGAAGAAGACCTGAAATACAATTACCCCAATCTGAAGATCTAGCGTGCCGATGAGATGAAAGGATTATCCAGGGACAATTCCTGCTAAAAAGGAACAAAAATTAACTCAGGACCTACAAACATATGACAACCCAGGGACCAAGTCATGCCGGGGTTGCGCTCTCTTATCTAGGCGTAGCAAGGAGCTGGAGCAAGGACGACCCGTTGGTCCTGGTAAATGATAATCGTGGGTGTTTTACTTGCCCGATTACTCTCATAATCTTGGCAAGAGAGAGTGATGAAGGGTGATCTGAGTTATCTTTCGCGTCTCACATATCTGCCGCTTCATCAAAGGCAAAAATAAAGAGAAGGGCAGCAAGTGGCGAGACCAACGCCGCCACATTTACGGCAAATTGAAAATTATGCCCGTAAACTAAAAAACTCATGCCATTTTGGAACTGGATGTGTATACTGGTATACAATTATAGGTAATGGAGTCGGTGGTGGATTAATCGAAAAATTTTAAAAGGGGCTACTTCCGTGGAAAAAAATTCCGTTAACTAAAATGGAGTTTTGACAAGGTTTCTATCGGACAGATTTGTGTATTAAATAAAAAAAAATGTAAAAACACTAAAGTTAAATATAAAAGACAGAATAAAGTTATATATTCTCTATCAGTATTATCTATATCACAATGTTAAATGAAGATTACATTTCAGTGTAAAAAATATTTTTTGTATTTTAATATTGAAATGGTTACTCTGGCTACCTGTGAAGATAAATAAATTAAAAATAAATATTGAAAACTAATCGAAAATACCGCACATTTGAAGTTCTAGTACACCTGTCAGTAAGTAATAAGTTCGAACAAAAGATCAGAATCAATACCAGGTGTACGTGGCAAGCAATATCTTACCAATATATTGTACCTTGCATACATCTAAAATTTTGCTTCAGCTGTTCTTTCGATAGGTATCCGTCACTTAGCGATTCTTTTGGATTCTAAACATTTTTGCATTTATATTACATTGTATTATTAAATTACATATTATAAGACTATAAATTAGTTGGTAATGATCCTACCTTCGAAGCTATGGGTTGCGGCTACGAAAAGTCTTTGTACTGGATTCATATTTCAAAATTTATCTAACACACTAAGAGAACGTTAGGTTCACCACCTGTCATGTTTGCCCCAATAGTCTCGATTTTTCACAATTTCGATCAGGGAGCAATGCAACGGCGATTTGCGTAATTTTTAAAAATAAAATGTATTAAGCATATTCACAGATTTTTCATAAAGAATTGTAAATCGACTAAAATTTGCTCTCTCCAAATTGTACTCAAACTCGATTTCCTCCCATACCTTTCTCATATTTATAGACACCTACAATTGTTTCGACAATCTTCTTGTTATGCGCGATAATAAAAATAAATTAATAAATATCTTCACGCAATTTCCAATACAGGGGTAGACAGAGGTCAAGTCTAGACAATTAAGTCCCTTTGACCCACCTTCCACCGAAGATATTTTCGGGACAACGTGACAGGTGGTGAGCCCGTCGCCGCCTTTATGTCCAAGCCAACGATGGAATTCGTACATAAGTTTTTGAAAAACTCATTGGTACTGCCACCTGGGGATCGAACTCGGGTCTCTCGACTCGAAATTCCGACCACCCAACAACTCGGCTATCGTGACTTATATAAATGCTTATCGTGACTTATATAAAATTATGCGAGATAATTATGCTAATGAAACAGTATATGTCCTATGTCTATGACAGTGGACTATTTATATTCAGTTTAGGGTATGGTAAAGATACGGCCCTCTCTGTAATAACTAATTTATATATCAAACTTCTAAGACCTCATTTTAAATTTAATGTGGATCTCTAATTACGACCCTGGATTTTAACATAATCTTCTATAAACCTTGATGAAAGGATAAATAAAGGTCAAAGTGAAGAGCGTAAATGACGATGACCTTTTCAGAAAGTTTACGTGCCTCGTCTATGTGAATGAGATTGAGCTAAATAGTTTGACCGCCGTTCGTCACATCTTATGAGATTTTGAGATGTTTAAAGAACATTTAGGGGCTCAAGATGACACAATTTAGATTACTTAATATTGGTTTTTCAATGCAACTTGCATTGAACTTGTTGTCGACGACCTCCGTAGACGGGTGATGTACGCGTCGGTTTTCATGACTTGCTTTGAGGTCCCGGGTTTGATTCTCGGTCGGGTTAATGTAGAAAACACTTTTTCTAAAATTATTCTCAGATCTCGATGTTTGTGGTATATTTATTGTTTATGATTCCAATACACAAGTGCTTAAGCTTACTTTAGGATCAGAGCAGTGCATGAGATGTTGTCTCTATCTATTTATTATTCGACTCATATATATCTCAAAAGCTAATAAGTATGTGTATGTGTTTATTCAATGAAAATTATTTAATAAAAATATTCAGTTTTATATAACCCAAGTTATACGATTCTCTATTCAATGGCTTTTCTAACAATGACACTGAAGATCCGCACCAGATTACCTATCTGTACAGCTGCATTGTGCTCACGGCGCGGAATCAATTTGCTGGCTTTTATGCAGCTTTTCAAAATGATATAATAGCTTGTAGGAGCTTTATGGGATTGAATTTGATATTAATAATTAGACAGTTAGCAATATATATTAATAATTAGACAGTTAGCAGTCCATACATTTCCACTGCAAGACTATCCTTTGCAGCAAAGAAAGGAGGATTACAGATTACCCTCCTGTTCGTAAACAAAATTATAATTCAGTAAACCGGTGACGGATACAGCGTCTATGGAGCTTGCTGACTTGTGATTGCCAATCCACTTGCAAAGCATAGCGATTACAGTAAGCCCGCCCGTATGGCATAGGTCTATCTAGTCTTGCTATGAACTTTAATAGATTATGGTGATGATCAAATAATTTTTTCTAATACACTAGAAAATATAAATAGCCTCAAATAATATTCTGTATAAATTATGTGATAAAGAATAATAACCATTTATTTGTTACACTATAAATGTCACGATAACCGAGTGATTGGGTTATGAATTCGGGTCAAGAAACCCGAGTTAATTCTCCTTTTGTAACACTTCTACCACTGGGTTTTTTCAAAAGTTATGTACAATTTATATGGTTGGCTTAGACATAAAGACGACGACAGGCTTACCACGTTGTCATGTTGTCAAGTTCCCCCAAAAATGTTCTCGGTGAAAGGTGGCTCGAAAGTAGTTAATTGTCTATACCTCTGTCTACGTGATGACGTGAAAATATTTTTCACTACAAATGTCTTGTAAATAATGCCTATATATTGACTTCTGTATATATAAATAAATAAATAAATAAATAAATAAATAAATAAATAAATATCTTCACGCAATTCTCAATACAGGGGTAGACAGAGGTCTAGTCTAGACAATTTAGTCCCTTCGACCCACTTTCCACCAAATATATTTTCAGAACAACGTGACAGGTGGTGAGCCCGTCGCCGTCTTTATGTCCAATCCAACAATATAATTCGTACATGAGTTTTTAAAAACCCATTGATACGAGCCTGCCACCTGGGGATCGAACTCGGGTCTCTTGACTCAAAATTTCGACTATCTTGACTTATTTATGAAATAGGAATCCACAAACGTAAATTCCAATGCAAAGTATTGCATTATTCATTTAATGAAATAAATAAAAGTTATGTTTTTTTTACACGCGTCCTTAACAAAACAGCACAACTAAAATTATATTATCATTTTGAAAAGTTATTCGAATTGATATTGTTATGTCATACTTTAGCATCTAATCCAGTAATACAAGTTTTTCTGTTCCTCTTTGTTGTTTTTTTATTTCATAAGTAGCCTCGCAAAACTTTTACCCATTAATCTTTAATCGATGATCCTGTTATAAGGAAGAAAGGAACTTATTCGTATCTCGATAACTTTTTCATCCCTAATAAAGATCATGAGAGTTTCTAAATTGTGTTTGTGATTTGAAGTTGACATTTTTCAAGAATATTTTTTTTGTTTTATTTAAACCTGACAAAATTTTTCCGAGGGGTTACGATGTAAGAATGTACTGCCCACTTTTCCTGTTGGTGTCATAAATTAACGATTTGCTTATCTTTATTATTTCATTTAGGTTCTATAAAAATGTTCTTAACAGAATGTCTCGTCACGTAAGGAAATTTCAAAATAATTTATTCTAACATTATTGTTAAAAATATGGTAGATGCTGGACGGTCACTTTAGGATCGAACTCGTGTCTCTTGACTCAAAATTTCGACTATCTTGACTTATTTATGAAATAGGAATCCACAAACGTAAATTCCAATGCAAAGTATTGCATTATTCATTTAATGAAATAAATAAAGTTATGTTTTTTTTACACGCGTCCTTAACAAAACAGCACAACTAAAATTATATTATCATTTTGAAAAGTTATTCGAATTGATATTGTTATGTCATACTTTAGCATCTAATCCAGTAATACAAGTTTTTCTGTTCCTCTTTGTTGTTTTTTTTATTTCATAAGTAGCCTCGCAAAACTTTTACCCATTAATCTTTAATCGATGATCCTGTTATAAGGAAGAAAGGAACTTATTCGTATCTCGATAACTTTTTCATCCCTAATAAAGATCATGAGAGTTTCTAAATTGTGTTTGTGATTTGAAGTTGACATTTTTCAAGAATATTTTTTTTGTTTTATTTAAACCTGACAAAATTTTTCCGAGGGGTTACGATGTAAGAATGTACTGCCCACTTTTCCCGTTGGTGTCATAAATTAACGATTTGCTTATCTTTATTATTTCATTTAGGTTCTATAAAAATGTTCTTAACAGAATGTCTCGTCACGTAAGGAAATTTCAAAATAATTTATTCTAACATTATTGTTAAAAATATGGTAGATGCTGGACGGTCACTTTAGGATCGAACTCGGGTCTCTTGACTCAAAATTTCGACTATCTTGACTTATTTATGAAATAGGAATCCACAAACGTAAATTCCAATGCAAAGTATTGCATTATTCATTTAATGAAATAAATAAAAGTTATGTTTTTTTTACACGCGTCCTTAACAAAACAGCACAACTAAAATTATATTATCATTTTGAAAAGTTATTCGAATTGATATTGTTATGTCATACTTTAGCATCTAATCCAGTAATACAAGTTTTTCTGTTCCTCTTTGTTGTTTTTTTATTTCATAAGTAGCCTCGCAAAACTTTTACCCATTAATCTTTAATCGATGATCCTGTTATAAGGAAGAAAGGAACTTATTCGTATCTCGATAACTTTTTCATCCCTAATAAAGATCATGAGAGTTTCTACATTGTGTTTGTGATTGTAATGAAGTTGACATTTTTCAAGAATATTTTTTTTTGTTTTATTTAAACCTGACAAAATTTTTCCGAGGGGTTACGACGTAAGAATGTACTGCCCACTTTTTCCCGTTGGTGTCATAAATTAACGATTTGCTTATCTTTATTATTTCATTTAGGTTCTATAAAAATGTTCTTAACAGAATGTCTCGTCACGTAAGGAAGTTTCACAATAATTTATTCTAACATTATTGTTAAAAATATGGTAGATGCTGGACGGTCACTTTAGGATCGAACTCGTGTTTCTTGACTCGAAATTTCGACCACCCAACCACTCGGCTATCGTGACTTTATTTTTACTTAAAAAATCTCATTATTACGAGTCTAACACCTAGCGATCGAACTCAGGTCTCTCGACTCGAATTCCTAATTCCCGAACCATTCAGCTATCGTGCCTGTATTAATTTATAATTCTTACGCAAATTAATAATTTAGATGAAATCGTTTACAGATAAAGCCGAGGTATAATTTAAACTCAATTTCAAAACTCATAAATGCAAATTGACTTCTATTGTTGGCGAATTCAAACTCTACCGATACGCAGATATCGAAATTGAAGTCACCTTTCGCCATCTTCTAATTACTATATACTAAGAGTGGTTATAAAATGTAGCAGCCTGAGAAATCATTTATTCATCAATATAAGTAATACTAAATTAGATTTAACGATTGTTATTTTTTAATCTAGCACCTTTTCTTAATGTTTTTTCTCTAACGGAGAAGAAATAACGTGTAAATGCCCACTACTGGGAAAAGTCCTTCTTTCAAATATTTGAACGAGCTTGAAATGTTCTTCACGCTGCTACAATGCGTGTTTTCAGACCAATCGCTACATTTCAGTGTTTTTTGATGTTTTCTTTCACAGTTTAGCTCGTGGTAAATTCAGCATATCAAATTGTTTTTCCTGAATATTTTATTAGTACCAGACCTGATTTTGAACCTCAGGAAGTCTGGGTTACTCACATCGAAAGCATACACTCTAACCACTACGCTACCGTGCTGGTTATATTCATTATTAATTGTTGTTTAGTGTGAACAACTTACCACCCTTTCTTTCTGCGGGTGCCATAAAAGGTGACTTAGGAGAACTAAACCGTTAAAAAAGATTAGGCTACTGATATAAGGTGGAATATTTGTATCGAACAATACAAGACTAAAATGAAGCAGATCGGTACCGTGTAGTGGCGTCCAAGTTATGGTAATTTTATCCGGTAGTATGTATGTAATTTTATATGGTAATTTTATCTTTTTATTAATATTATCTGGTATGGCAATCGCCAATTCCGATACCAAGCGTGGTGGTATTGGTGTCGTTAAAGTGTTTAAGCCTTCTGCCTTTGACAGGCTGAAATATGAGTAAGTATTGGTAATTGGCAAATATTTTAATTAGAAAAGTTTATTTTTCAGTCATAAATAATTAAAGAGAGCTTTTCTGTATTCAATATTTGTAACAACTTTTTGTTAGACATCATTAAAATATAATGAACCTCTGTTGTAAATAGAATTATGATATTGAATAGTTCAATCATTGGATGTTTTAGAAATATACTTAGGGTAAAATAAGAAGTCACGATAAATAAGTGGTTGTGTGGTCGGGATTCGAGTCAAGAGTCAAACCAATGGGTTTTTCATTAAATTATGTAGGAATTATATCGTTGGCTTGGATATAAAAGACGATGACGGGCTCACCACCTGCCACGTTGTCCCGTAAATATCTTTTGTGGAAAGTGGGTCGAAGGGACTTAATTGTCTAGACTAGACCTCTGTCTACCCCGTATAGGGAATTGCGTGAAGATATTATTTTATTCTTTTTTGACTACAGAGGTGTAAACAACACAATACTGAGAATATCCTCTGTGTATGTCTCTGTCTCTGGGAAATATCGGATAGTAAAAAGATAATAGAAACTGTTATATACTGTATATAATTCGTGTTGCTAATTTTGAGATTCCATAGTATTGTGTATTTACTTTGCTTGTGAGAAAGCACGAATATTATTTAATTGCCATAGGCAGCAGCTCCCTCCACGTGAATTTTTTTATGGAGTAAATAATTTTTTTCGGGTTATAGAATGTCATTTGTCCTTTTGATGAGTTCAAACTACATTCTTTATTTAATATAGTCAGAATCATGATGCACATTTTATTGACATTTAAAGTATGTAGTGTATTATATTATAAGTGTATTATATTACGCAGAAGAGTAAGAAAGAAAGAAATGATTTTTTCATTAATTAGCAAAATCATTAATGTCTTGAATGTAATGATAATATTCTAGTCTTAATTACGTCAACATTTTTCATACAACACGATGTTTTTCTCTTTATGTATTTTTTTATACTTTACTTATTTTTTTACAAGAACATCTTTCAGACACGTGTTGAGAGTATATATTTGCTGTCAGAAATATGTGTGAATATTTCTTATTCTTTTATTATCTACAATAATAAAGTAGTTTTATTTGTACATCGCAATAAAAACCATTCTCCGAGACGATAAAGATACTCGAGTGATCGTATAAAGTGACCCATGAATCAACGAATGAAATAGCTTACTCGCTTAGGCGAAAGAGTGAAAATACATTCAACACACTATTAAACAGATTTTTATATATTCTGAAAGAAGAAGATTTTATCACTTAAACAGATAAAGATGTGCATAATGATTTCTTGTACTTACACGAATACTACACATCTTAAATAAAACGATTTGTATCACGGGGGTCCCCCGATAACCACGGATTCTGTAAAGCATCCGCAGCGGCAGGAAGTATAAATAAAAACAAATATCTTCACGCAATTCCCAATGCAGCGCTAGACAGAGGTTTAGTCTAGACAATTAAGTCCCTATGACCCACCTTCCACCGAAGATATTTTCGGCACAACGTGACAGGTGGTGAGCATGTCGCCGCCTTTATGTCCAAGCCAACGATGTAATTCGTACATAAGTTTTTGAAAAACTCATTGGTACGAGCCTGCCACTTGGGGTTCGAACTCCGAACCACTCAGCTATCGTGACTTTTAGGAAGTAAAAATAGTTATATATAAAATCCAAAAATCGTTATACTTAAGATAAAGGTGTGCTTCGATGGTTTGGACACGTTAATCGAGTGAATGAGAAATGAATTTTATTCTCTACAGCCAGTATACTGCTGAACAGACTTCCCCTAATGTTTTCCATAACTAACAGTCCCCACTTGCATTCATCGATTTAGCCAATTGCAGTTCATTTCTTCATCTTGTGAGGGGTTGTCCTACACTGCGTTTTTCTAAACTCAACGATCTTTTTCCCAAAGGTTACAAGTTCTTTAACAAGTTTAAATTTGTCGATATTGGAAAGCCAACCATCTTGGATTGTGGTCCTTTTCTTTCACTTGATGATATCAATCATTATTTCGCTTCAGTTCAAGCAATGGACCCTAAAATCCGGTCCCAAACTATAGCTTCCATTGATTCAATGCAAACTCCTCAGATTCCAGACTTAAAATTTTATCCTGTTGACCAGGACGAAATTAAGAAGTCTATTTTAACCATTAAGTCTAGGGCAGTGGGTTGTGATGAAATCAGTAGATTTATGATTTTCGTAATTTTAGATGATCTTCTACCGGCAATCACGCATAGTACTCTTAACTGGAGAGTTCAAGTCACGGATATCAGTCGCAACGTTGTCGCCACCTTACGTTCTCTTTATCGTTTTAAACATTTTCTTCCTCTTCAGTCTAAACTTATGCTTGTTCAATCGCTTTTATTACCCATCATCGATTATGCAGATGTGTGTTACACAGATGTATCCCATGATCTTCTTAACAAGATGGAGCGTCTTTATAATAACTGTATGAGATTCATTTTCGGATTGCGTAAATACGACCACGGGTTTCTATACAGATCTAAGCTTAAATGGTTAACCATCCGACAGAGGCACACTTCCAGAATTTTACTTGTTCTTTTCTCTATTTTAAATGATCCATCCTCTCCTTCTTATCTCAGGGATAATTTTCAATATCTCTCTTCATCCAAGGATAGGGTCCTCAGGTCTTCTTCTAATAATAAGATTAGTATTCCACGCCATTTCACCGGGTTCTTTTTTAACTCCTTCACTATTCAAGCTACACTACTATGGATTTTCTTGCCCGATCGCATAAGGTAGGCACCTAGTAAGCCGTACTTCAAAAGGTTATTGCGCGAGCACTTGTTGCAGGCTTGATTTATTTCTTATTACTTTGGCAACGCTACTGTTAAAGGTATATATGTATGGTTGTTAGAATATTTATGCAGTATATATATGTAAGCGTATAGATGTATGTGTATATGTATATGTATGTGGATATGTATGTATACATAGGTAAGGTCTTATCATGTATTAGTCTATTTCTCTTTATATATGTAACACTTTTATGTATGTCTATGTATTATATTTTCATCGACCTTAACTTTATTGCGCCTACCTCAAATTTAACCATACCATAGGTTGACTGGAAGGGAATGCCTATAGGCATTAAGTCCGCCTTTTGTGACCTATACGGAATCGCAATTAAGTTTAAATAAATAAATAAATGAAAGTTCTTCGAGCAATGTGACCTGACGCTGATGTTTATGAGGCACTGTTATCAGAGTTATCTGCGAATATCTTCTTCGTTAATTCTATCACGTATAGTAATTCCGTGCATTATTCTTTCTATAAGATGCTGAGTAACTTTGCGCTTTGAGCTTATATAAGCGAAAACGAACAATAAAAGTCGGGGTAGACAGAAACTTACTTTAGAGGACTGCATGAGTAAATTGCTAAGGAAAGAAAAATCTAGTTCTCTAATACGTAGGTAAAATAAATAAATATCTACACGAAATTCCCAATACAGGGATAGACAGAGGTCAGGTCTAGACAATTAAGTACCTTCGACTCACCTTCCACCGAAGACATTTTCGGGACAACGTGACAGTTGGTGAGCCCGTCGCCGTCTTTTTGTCCAAGCCAACGATATAATTCGTACATATGTTTTGAAAAACCCATTGGTATGAGCCTGCCACCTGGGGATCGAACTCGGGTCTCTCGGGAGACCCGAGTTCGGGTTCACTCGGGACTCAGAATTCTGACCAGCCAACCACTCGGCTATTGTAAAGATTTTAAGAAGATGATAAAAAGAAAAAAGGAATTGTTGTAGAGATCGTGACCGTTGGCGGATTTTTCTTTCTGTCAAACCCTGTCAGGGATAACGCGTCCGATATTAATGTAATGTTTATTTGTAATGAATGTTTAAGTGTCTTTGTGAGTGAAAAACATGACTTTCATGCTTCGCGTGCAAGTGATTCACATCCAATTCTTCTCCATCCAGTTAGCCGACAGCCGGGAAAGTCATGCGGAAACGATGAGAACGATTTTATCGATTTTTTTTGTTGTAATTTTGTTGTTTCTTAAGTAATACATGTGGTGTTTTTGAACTTTTTTCATTGTGTCACCGTCTCTTAGATCTCAGATTCGAATCCCAGTCTGTTTAATGTAGACAACCATTTTTTCTGTATTGTCTTAGTTCAGGGTGTTTGTGCTATTTTTGCTGTTCCTAATTCCATTACACAAGTGCTACTTACTTTGAGGTCAGAGTAATGTATGTAATGATCCTTCTGCATATATATTTTTTAAGAAACTTTAAAAATATACAAATGTTTTTTTCTCTTTCCTTTCTCGCTGTTTTCGAACTTTTCATATAATAACGCACAAACGCAGACACACATACACACTGATAAGTACGCGCGTGTATCCACTAAAATAACTTTCAAACTATTCGATCTAATCAACTTGTAGTCGAACATGTTAGTGAAAATCTTTATGGAAATTATGTTGAGGATATCATGATTCAAACTATTAGAGTTACAGAGAGAAAACTAGTTCTACGGGAATATAGAAGTACTTATAGTAAGCTCGTTCCGATATAAACTTGAGTGAATTATCTACTTTCATTAAACAAATTTTATAGTAAAAAATCTTCAGTGAAACGTTATAACGTCGTTCATCAATTACTTTAGAGACCTATGATATGATACCTGGTTTCGAATGTAGGCTGTGGTAATGCATTCAGTACTTTTTGGAAGTGAAAAGTTCTTTTAGCGTGGTACGCATATTTTTAGATGAAATAAGATCTCTGGACTCACGACACCGTTACGAGACGCAGCTATAGTGTGTGCATATATATATGTACATATAGAAGACCGCCAACGCGTCTAGATAAATAAAAAAAAAATAATTTTTATCCAAAAGTAAAATAAGTTCTCACTTCTGTCGGCACACCCAGAGGGAAACTCGTTTTCTTTTAAGAATATTCGCAATGTGAAATAACGTAACTAAAATTAGTGTTAACCACATTAACTAAAATGCAATGTTTGGAGTGACTATTATAACAATAGTCGAATGGCGGTCCCGAACCTACGACCTTATTTTTCGTAGCACCCTCCCTAAAACTGGTCTTAATAGGCGACGAGTTATTTGACTCTTCTTCTCATTGGACCAGGTATGCCATTTATTTTTGCATGCGGAGAGTTCAAAATTATTTTATGCTTCACATAACGGCCTGTTAAAGTCCTCCACAGGACGTAGGGCCATCGGGAACATATGCCTAATCACCACGCTTGGTAAAAGGTTTAGCAATTCAGATACCTCGCACATGGACTTTTTACAAACGAAAATATTACGAAATAATATGAAGTGTTTTTGCCTTTTAAGATTAATATTCAGTATTCAAAGTTCTTTTTTATGTAAAACTTCGCAGACTTTCTAAAGTTTCATCACAATACAGATAACAGAAAACTTGGATATTATTAAAAACAGGGCTTGCAGCTGTATGCATTTAGTAAATTAAATTGTGATTGAGTATTATTGTAGCAGTTATTTCATGTTATTTTAATTTTATTTATCACGATAGCCGAGTGGTTGGGTGGTCGGAATCTCGAGTCAACAGACCCGAGTTCGATCCCCAGGTGGCTCGTACCAATGGGTTTTTCAAAAACTTATGTACGAAATACATCGTTGGCTTGGGCAGAAGACGGCGACAGGCTCTCCATCTATCACGTTGTCCCGAAAATATCTTCGGTAGAAGGTGGGTCGAAGGGACTTCATTGTCTAGTTATCACCGTCGGTTTGACAAATCATAGAAAATTCTAGTTTTTAACTAGATGTCGTGTGTAGTTCTTAAAATAATATTATTAGATCGGTATATTGACTTTGGAAAAAAGGATTTTGTATTTAAGGTCGTTAGACAGAAGTTGTAAACAGTATTTCTAACACTTAGTTTTAGTTAAAATATTAATTCAACTTCAAATATCACTAATAAAGAATTACAGCTTTTACTCTCTTGGAATTAAACCTGAAACACTTCTACGCCATTTCTGAGATATCATCGGTCATCGGTCTGTGAGAGCATTAATGTCTAGAATGTTGGTATTATGGGCAATAGCGTCTGACTTAACGACCGTTCATTCCTCGAATTTCCAAAATTTCCAGTTTCCATTTCGAGCTCATGTTCTGAAAGCTTTCAATTCGGTCGCTTATTTCCAATTCAACGATAATAGCTTTTTTAGGTAATAAGTGAATTAAAGGTATTATTACAAGTGAAATTAATATATTTTTACATTATTCGTATTTACAAATTCAGTACAAACTTATTATAGTACAGCACAATGTACAGTATTGCACCGAATGAATTAGTACAGGCTATACGCTTTTACTGTTTCAATACACTAATCTACATACTTACTTTCTTACTTATCTTCGTGCACAGTCCCTGACGGGGTAGCCAGAGAGAACAGATCGGCAAGTGTCACGATCCTTACATACCTCTTTCGCTTCTTTTCCGCTAGAGGTTAGAAGCATTTGTGTGATTTTGCTCGTGTAACGGATGTTTACACATATACTCGAAAAAAAGCTATTATATATATATATATATATATATATATATATATATATATATATATATATATATATATATATATATATATATATATATATATATATATATATATATATATATATATATATATATATATATATATATATATATATATATATATATATATATATATATATATACGTGTGTGTAAGTATGTTGTACTGTTTGTTTGTCACACTATCCCAAATGCGCTTCGATGAAAAGTGGGTCAAAAGGACTTTACCTACCCCACTTTTAAGAAAATACGTAAAGATAAATAAAATACTGTTCTGTCGGAGTACTGTTCGCAATTCTGGGCGGGGGCACCCCTATGTCAGCTCCTTCCATTTAACCGTATCCAACGAAGAGCGGCTCGAATCGTCGACGACCATGTTCTATCTGATAAGCTAGATCCCCTGGCATTGCGAAGATATGTTGCATCTCTTTGCATTTTTTACAAGATTTACTACGGGGAGTGCTCCGAGGAATTGTTCGGATTAATCCCAGCCGCTGAATTTCACCAGAGAACCTTACGGCATAGTCGAAAATTCCATCAACACCATCTTGATGCTTGGCATTCCACCACAGTGCGTTTTTCGCGGAATTTTCTGCCACGCACTTGCACTTTATGGAATGTGCTGCCGTCAGCGGTTTTTCCGGACCGATACGACTTAGGGACCTTCAAGAAAAGAGACTATACCTTTTTCAAAGGCCGTGAGCCACCTGCTCGTTTGCCTCCCTTCCGCATAAAAAAAAATCATATAAGTCAAGCTCACAGTTCTCTTTGATTCGAATCCATTGAGTATGCATAAGACACTTCCAGGAATATTGAACTAGCGCCTTAGCATTCTGAAAACGTTAGTATTTATGTTGGTTACCTATACAATTATTTCTTGGGTTGGTATATTTTGTATTTTTTCATAAAACTAGAAATATAATTTAACGTATACATATTATTTATTATGACATTTCCCTTATGATTATTATTGTTTAATTTCAAGGAATTTCCCAATATTGTGTTAGGCAGACAATGATCTCGTTTGTGAATTCTCGATGATGAATCTCGATTATGAAGACATTTCGAATCTTTTTTCATCATAGCCTTTTAGGGCGACTTTCGATAATCAGCAGAGCTGGTGTGTATTTGCGTCTGGATCTCAACAGTCTAGTGCTTTAGTTCCTAAAGTGACTCCAATAAACCCCAGGGGTCTACGGGATACACGCCGGGGTCTACGCTGACATGACAAAAAAATGTATCTGCTTTCAATAGTGAAGAAGTAAATTGCTGGTTTTACTTCACCTATCAACAAGTAGATAATACACACGGGTCTCGGAATGAAACACAAAATCTATAAGGAACAACGCTACAGACGGTGAGCCTATCGCCATCTATATGTTGACAGACAAATATTCATATTTACAAATAAAAATTTATGACTAAAGTTCAAACATTCATATTCACAGACTAAGCTTAAAAGGCACTAGGCTATTATAAAAAATTGTTATTGAATAACTGCTTATTCTCGTATTTCTTTTCTTTTCAATTAAAACTCCCGTGGCCACAAAGCCAAATGGAGTCAATTTTGAGATTTAGTTTTATTTTTTTTTTCTAGTTTAAAATTGCTGATTTGGGCAAGGTCAGAAATAAATTGGAAAATCTAATCATGAATAAATTGTTAATCTCATCATGTTTGTTGTTTGATCTTTACGTATGGCTCCGAATAATAATAATTAATAATATGGGATATTTATTTTTGTTCACGTCTGGTTTATTACTATTGTACTATTATAATTCTATAAAAATATTTCACGAAAATAATTCTTTAGTCTTCATGGATTTCGTATGAAAATAATTTATTTACAACTATTACACATATGCACATAAAATATGATTAACATGGAGTAGTTGCGACTTTTGCCAGATCTGGGACATTGCTGTACACTAGGCAAGACCTGTATCATGGGGGCCAGATCCGACAGTATAATATTTATGTCTAAAAATTTTATTCCTTTAGATCTACGGAACTTATTATGAAATATGAGACAGTTTGCTGAGCCTGTTGTCTTCTTTATATATAAGCCAATGATGTAAATTGTATATAAGTTTTGAAAACGTCTTTGCTACGAGCCAATCTCCTGAATATCGAACTTGGGTTAATTAACTCGGATTCCGATGATCCAACCACACGGCTATCGAGACTTGTCAAACCAAATAAGGATGCAATTTTCTTTATTGCACGTAATTTTTAAAGTGTTGTCAATTATTTTTAGTGTAGCGTCTCAAGTCACTAAGTAAAATCTATTTTTGTCTAGTAATGAGATTATATAAAATATGTAGTGTGACGTTTGTGAGACTAGTAGAAGATTTGATGTGAATATTTTAGCGGTCTAATTATTCACTGACATTACGACCAGATAGACCGATTGTTAACGAGGCCTGCTTTTGAAGCTATCCGTTGTGGGTTTGAACAATGCCAGGGACTGACATACTCGGGGTGAATATGAATGTCTGTACCAGAGTCATGGACAGTTTCATAAATATAAAAAATATAAATAAATATCAAATTTCTTCATGCAATTTTCAATACAGGGGTAGACAGAGGTTTAGTCTAGACAATTAAGTCCCTTTGACCCACCTTCCACCGAAGATATTTTCGGGACAACGTGATAGGTGGTGTGCCCGTCGCCGTCTTTAATATTATAAATATAATAAATAAATAAATATCTTCACGCAATTCCCAATACAGGGGTAGACAGAGGTCAAGTCTGGACAATTAAGTCCCATTGACCCACCTACCACCGAAGATATTTTCGGGACAACTTGACAGGTGGTGAGCCCGTCGCCGTCTTTATGTCCAAGCCAACGATGAAATTCGTACATAAGTTTTGGAAAAACTCATTGGTACTGCCACCTGGGGATCGAACTCGGGTCTCTCGACTCGAAATTCCGACCACCCAACGACTCGGCTATCGTCACTTCAATAATATATAATAAAATAAATATTATGGTAAATAAATGTGTAATTATATTGCATCATTAGCTTCGGCAATAAGACCGTGACACGCTCATCAGATGTTACGCTGTCCCAAATAATCTTCGGTTAGAGATGAATACAATACACTTTATTACACCTCTGTTTATATAAAAAAAAACAGTAAAAAATTGAAAAAATATTAATAACATTGCTTTGTGTTTGATATAAGAAGTTATCCGTAGTTGGTAATTTTACTAACGACGCAGCAACATTTTCGCACAGTTCATCAGCATAGTAAGACTTAATCCTTTGTCGTCTACCAACGGTTGGAAGTATTTCTTTTGTTTACTCTGTGCTATAATGAAGGTTCTGTTTACGTATCATAGACATTTATCTCCTTGCTTCATAGTTTATGCGAGCAAGTTACGGATCGCCATAATTAGGTTTCTGTCTTGGGTAACCGAACGGACTACCAAGATAAATTTATTTAATTAAGACGGTACTCTGATACATATTTAAGATGTACGTTTAATAAAGTTTCTGCTCCCTGTCGTCAAAAAATATCTTCACGCCATTCTCAAAACAGGGGTAGACAGAGGCATACACATAGTTGTATGTCACGATAGCCGAGTGGTTGGGTGATCGGAATCCGAGTCATGAGAACCGAGTTCCATTCCCAGGTGGCAGGCTCGTAAACACCGGTTTTCAAAGTGTCGCCGTCTGAGGTTCCGGGTTCAGTTCCCGGTCGGGTCAATGTAGAAAAACCACTTTTTATACATTTTCTCCGGTCTGGGTGATTGTGGTGCCTTCGTTGTTTCCGATTCCCATACCACAAATGATTTAGCATTTTACATTGGGATGGAAGCAACGTATACGATGTTGTCTCTATCTATATATGTAGGTGTGTATTTATTTATTTATGAAGCAAAGACTTGCTGGATAGTAGTTTATCAGCCCAGTTGGGCCAAAAATTTCTTTCATGTCTAAATAGTTGAAACGATTTTGATATAGACCTAGATGGAAAACTGAAGACAGTTAATGCTACTATCCTCGCGTTCTTATAAATTTACATTAAAACGGACAAAGTTGCGGGCGAAAACAAATATACAATTTAAAGCTCTGTTGGATGTTATAGTTTTAGTGGTCCTATCTTGGAATCTGAGTTGCCACTGGCCACACCTACGGGGTCATTGGGGTAGAAATATTCTGACGCTGTAACCGTATTGCAAGTATTTTTAATATAAGACTTATGAGGCCGGCAACGCCTCTGCTGTTCCTCTGGTATTGCGATGATGTTCATGCGCAGCGGTCATCACCATCACGAGAGACACCTCCTGCTCGTTTGCCTACCTATTCTATAAAAAAAATAAAAAACCAAATTAAAGAATAAACCACAAATCTGAATTACATTATAAACATGTATAACATAAACTAAAGTGGATGATTAATGCCCTTTCATTTCGTACACAGTAGAGGAACGTAAAAACTTAACAAAAACATAATTAATGAATGGATTAATTAAAGGAGATCACGTCATTATATTATCAAGCTAGTGCCATGGAGTTGTAAATACGTGAGGACTATTTAAAATATGGTACATCTGGTTCTTTTCTTCACGATAGCTGAGTGGTTCGGTGGTCGGAATTTCGAGTCGAGAGGCCCGAGTTCGATCCCCAAGTGGCAGGTTTGTAGCAATGAGTTTTTCAAAAACTTATGAACGAATTATATCGTTGGCTTGGACATAAAGGCGGCGACGGGCCCACCACCTGTCACATTGTCCCGAAAATATCTTCGGTGGAAGGTGGGTCAAAGGGACTTAGTTGTCTAGACTGTATATTTGAACGTTGCCAATAGCATTTTCAAGACTTTTTCCTTAATCGCCTCTTACAACACACAGATAATAAAGGAGGTGGTATATTCTTACGCCAATAAACACATACAGTTCTAAGAATGCTATTAGATATTATATTCGAGTATTTTATTAATTCTAAAAGATAATTTACAACCTAATACTTATTTTATGTTTTAAAAACGATATATACCTCATCCACATTTTCGTGGCTCTAAGGCCTTCTTTCAGAAAATCTGTCGTCATTTGTCATCCTCCTTGTTGTGGGACTGATGAGATCTGAGATCGAGCGAAGCATTAACATTACCTTAAAATTACACAGAAAATTCGTCTTTATTACAATACATTAATGTATATTTTACGACCGTCTAAAATTATAAATATAATTACTTTTCATCTGAACGCTTATAGCGTTCGGATGAGAAATTAATATAAACCACATATTGAAAGTCCAATTATTGTGTATGTTCTTTACTACTCTAAAATACTATTTATATTATCTACAAAATGTAACTTAATAATAATTATTAAGTTTGTTTTCATTATAGTCCTCTAAAGATACGTTTTTTTAAGGTTTTTAATTTTGTGTAAGGTGATAGCTAACGAGCAATAGGTTTAGGTGTTTGTAAGATTGCCGTAATTTTAAGGTGGGAGAGGCCATAAGCAGTGGGCTTTAAAGGGCCGTAATGTATGTATGTATGTAGGTATGTACGCATGTACGTATGTATGTATGTATGTAAGGTTACCGTAGCCTAGCCTATAATTATTAACATAACCAGAAGTATTACTATTGGTTTACTTATCATAAGAAAGAAACCGAGATAGGGCAAGAAATGAGGAAAAAGAGAGGGTAAGAACTGTGAGTCTACTTTACTCACCAATCAAGATTGGCATATCAACCGGTATTCAACTCCAACCGGTATTCAGTGCGCCCTTGCTCTTGCCCAGTTGTAGCCTGGCCCTTATTAGTGCAGCTGAAGTTGCATTATGAATGTAGTAATTTTTACAGTGGTAGAGCCACGCACCTATTTTGTTGTTGCATGAATGGGCTGGCTCGACCGGGCTTTCCCTAGCTTTGGTAGCTAACGGGTGGACTAAGCTGTAAATTTCCTGCGCACACTAAAACTATGTCCTATGTGAGGTATAAAAAATAAAAACTACTCCTATTAAAAAAAGCTTATTAGCTTAAAACTTATTTAAAGCTTCTTAAATTGCTTTTTGTAAATGCCGTTACTGGCGCTCAAATGTATTTTGTATATGACAGGCAATTGATTGGTTGCGGCAGTAACCCCTGGGAATGAGTTGATCCCTCCCATGCGATTTCTAATTAAATTATTTTTTATTATTTTCTATTTTGATTTCTATTGATTTTTTTTATAAAAAAAAAACCTAAAAAAAGGATACCTATGCAATTTCTTTCGTCGTTTCTTCTCCGTCAGAGGAACCTCAGTACGATACGGTGTTAGTTTAAAAAATGACGATCGATGGATGTAATGTATGGAACTTATATCGATAAATAAGTTATTTAATTAGGATTTGAGGTCAGTTCTCGAAGGTCACTAAAAGGGTAACATTTTATTCGCGTCTTCTGAAAAACAGTTTTATTGCTATGTTTTTGCATAAGACGTCCATAAAAACGTTTACTGTCTTTCCGGTTTCAATGACAATAAACTTCGCGATTTATGTTGTAGAATATTATCTTTAGGTGAATCTGAAAGTTACTTGCTTTTATCCCCTTTTTTTATCTATGTTAGCTGTCTAAAAAATAGGGCTCATAAAATGATAGGCCTAATACAAATCTTTATAACTAAAATGGTAGAGATTTACAGTAGTGCGGAGAAACTACTGCATATATTTTAATTAAATTTTCTAAGTTTTATTTCGTATAAACTTGGCCATAATCTAAAAATATTGCGATATATTTTTTTATCCTTAAGGATTTTCCATTACAGGGGTAGCCAGAGGTCAAGACAATTTAATCCTTCCCACGCACATTTTATAGGAGGTTATGGATCAACATGAGTGGTCGTAAGAACATCATCGTTTTTATGCCGACGATATAAAACGTATATAAGTTTTGAAAATACTCAATGGTAGTACCCTATCTCCTTACGACGACCTTGCGATATCTTTTTATAAAGTTATTGAAGTTTTAAGAAACAACTACTTTCATAAGCGCAGTGCATATGAAAATCGTGTAAATGTCTTGAATTTAAGACAGGTAAAAGACATAAGTAATTATCATGATACTTTGCTATCTGTTCTCTCTGTCTACCCCTTCAGGGATCATTCGTGAAGTCTAAAATAAACATAGTTAATACGCTACTGTAACATGGTATTAGTACTGATGAATTTTTTAACAGTCAATATTTATTATTACTTTTTTTCATTAGCTTAGATATTATAAATAAATAAATAAAAATCTTCACGGAATTCCCAATACAGGGGTAGACAGAGGTCTAGTCTTGACAATGAAGTCCCTCCGACCCTCTTTCCACCGAAGATATTTTCGGGACAACGTGACAGGTGGTGAGCCCGTCGCCGTCTTTATATCCAAGCCAACGATATTATTCGTACATAAGTTTTTTTTGAAAAACCCATTGGTACGAGCCTGATACCTGGGGATCAAAATCGGGTCTACCCACTCGAAATTCCAACCACCCAACCACTCGGCTATCGTGACTTAGCTTAGATATTAATTTAAAAATGTAATATCCTTTATGGATTCTATAGGTTATTGTGTCTATAGTTCTTTGAAGAAAATTGCACAGGTACGAAAATGCCGCTTAGAGATTCATAATTTTGTACCACTTATTCAATTTATAACTCTCCGATGCCAATCCAATCTGATTCATGTGACTTTGATATGATAATCTAATAAAATTTTTCTATCAAGTGACATATAATTTATAAACAAAGTTTTCAAGTTACCATTTTTATTCATAACAAATTCCATACTTGGTTTTTCTATGTAAATGTGGAATTTGAAGTGTGTTATTATGGCCAAAAAAACATCGGTGGTGGAGGGTAGGTCGTAGGGACTTAATTGTTTAGTCTAGACCTCTGTCTACCCCTGAACTAGGAATTGCGTGAAGATATTTATTTTAATTTTTATTTAATTATGGGCAAACATTTGTTTGATGAACGTAAATGTTTCTCTGGATTCATGAATGTTTATATTTATACACAACGGAATGTAATAATAATACCTCCTCCTATTTTCCCGTGGATATCGTGAGAGTCTCGAAAATGCAATTGACTACTGATGGATGGCGAGGAAACAAAATCAATAAATACCAGACCGCATTTCAGGTGACCAGTGACGGCTAGCAGCGATTACGGTGTAAGGTATTTGCTACTGCGTTCGCCAGTCCGCTTACCAAGCGTGGCGATTATGACTAATTCACCTTTAGGTAAGGTCTACAGCGGATTTCTATAAGCCGTTGTTATTATGATTATGAATATCTATATATTAAAGTCACGATAGCCGAGTGGTTGGGTGGTCGGAATTTCGAGTCAATAGACCCGAGTTCGATCCCCAGTTGGTAGGCTCGTACCAATGGGTTTTTCAAAACTTATGTACGAATATCGTTGGCTTGGACATAAAGGCGGCGACGGGCTCACCACCTGTCACGTTGTCCCGAAAATATCTTCGGTGAAAGGTAGGTCGAAGGGACTTAATTGTCTAGACTCGGCCTCTGTCTACCCCTGTATTGGGAATTGCGTGAAGATATTTATTTTTATTTTATGAATATCTATTTAAATATATGTAAGTGTATACCGTAGACTTGGGCACCACTATATTGTACACCAAGTAAACTTTAATACATTCTGTGGAAGGTGGGTCAAAGGGACTTAATTGTCTAGACTAGACCTTTACCCTCTAGACTCTGTCTACCCCTGTATTGGGAATTGCTTGGAGATACTTATTAATTTATTATTTACTTAAACCTAAAAAAAAACAGATTACAGAAAGGAGGTCATTCTATCACTATAGTAGTACATAGAATGACCAATGTAACTTTGCCCCAAACAGGCTTTGGTGGAAGGTAGGTCGAGAGGACTTAATTGTCAACCCTCTAATCCAGTTTATATAAGACCAAGCTATATTTTCATTTATAGAAAATAATAATGAAAATGTAATATTGTTCCTGTCCTTGCTTTTATGTCCCTTAATCCCTTAGGGTCAATGGAAGTCAAAGGAAGAATAAACTCAGTATCAAGAAAAATATCTAATAGCCATATATGAGTTTAAAATATTGTAACGCGTACAAAAGGAAATATATTAAGTACAATGGACAGTATGTGAGGAAGGTAAGATTATACTATGTTTAACTATTATTATGTAACTAATAATATTTTTATTTTTATTTTATAAGTAAGATAAATGAAGTAACTGACATAGTCGTAACGATCAGTGCGCTGAAGTGGTAATGGGCCGGACACATAGCTCAACGAACTGACAACCGTTGGGGAATAAAGGTTCTCGAGTGGCACCCTCGTATATGTAAACACAGTGTAGGACGACCCCCACAACATAGAGTGACGACTTGCAAAATGTTGCAGGAAGTCGATGGATGCTGGGGATCGTTCGTTGTGGAAAGCTTTGGGAGAGGCCTATGTTCAGCAGTGAACTTATGATAGGCTGTAATGAAGAAGAAGAAGAAGTAAAACCAACGGCATATTACAAAAGTTTTTATACACTAAATACTAATTTCGAGTAATAATAATTTCGTGTCGAGAGACCCCAGTTTGATCCCCAGGTGGTAGGCTCGTACACAATGGGGTTTTCAAAAATTATGTACAAATTATATCGTTGGCATAGGCATAAAGACGGCAACGGGCTCACCACCTGTCACATTGTCCCGAAAAAATCTTCCGTGGAAGGTGGGTCGAAGGAACTTAATTATCTAGACTAGACCTCTGTCTACCCCTGTATTGAGAATTGCGTGAAGATGTTATTTCAAAAACCATTGCTATGATATCTGCCGTCTGGAGATCGAACTCAGGTCTCTTGACTCGAATACCGATCACCCAACCACTCGGCTATCAGGACTTGCACTTTATTCAGTATGTAGTATATCAACCCAAGTTGTAGATATACCGCATGGTACAGGAAACACTCGTGTTATATAAAATATTAACGTGTATGTTCACCCCTGAATGAACTCACTGAGCAACATAAAAATACACCCCGCAGGGGAATGACCGTTAATCAAATTCCCTTCCAGTCGGCGTTAAATTGCAAATCCACGGTTTGTTAAACTAATTATACACATTACGTTGCACTGAGTTTTATGCGATAGAGGAAGCTACATAACAAATATAATAATGTGTGTGTAGTATCTTTTAAATATTAAAACTTTTATTTATTAGCTAGTAAGTATAGCTTTTTCCCGCGGCTTAACTTGGGTTTATTAAAAAATATTTTAGTTATCATAAAACTTTTGAAGCTAATTAGGGTTAGAAGCGAGGTCTATTGCTGCTCTCTTTAATGATATTTGTAATACTTCGTTTTTAATTAAAAAGGGTCCCAATTTTAGTACTCATTTACAGTACAATCGAAAGGGTTATGAACTTTTCATTAATTAATGCATAATTTTAAAGGTAATATACCCGACAGCTTAGCTGGTAGTGATCCCGCCTTCGACGCTACGGGTTGCTGAAATGAATACCACAACCAATACTAATGTTTGTGAGTGGCATGTTTTACAAATTATAATCATCATCATACTAGCCTATCCATCATACTAGGCTGTCCATCATACATCTTGAGGGCAGGGGAGGGGAGTGGGGGGCAGATTGCCACATAGAGCGGTTCTGTGCCCTCTGCATCCATCGACTTCGCGCAACACTATGCAGGTCGATGCTCAATACGAGCTATGTGGCCGGCCAATGGCCACTTCAACGTGCTAAGTATATACATACATATACATATACATATATATATATATATATATATATATATATATATATATATATATATATATATATATATATATATATATATATATATATATATATATATATATATATATATATATATATATATATATATATATATATATATATATATATATATATAAATATATATATATATTTATATATATATATATATATATATATATATATATATATATATATATATATATATATATATATATATATATATATATATATATATATATATATATATATATATATATATATATATATATATATATATATATATATATATATATATATATATATATATATATATATATATATATCTATATATATATAGCGTCGAAGGCGGGATCACTACCAGCTAAGCTGTCGGGTATAATTACCTCTAAAATTATGCATTAATTAATGAAAAGTTCATAACCCTTTCGATTGTACTGTAAATGAGTACTAAAATTGGGACCCTTTTTAATTAAAAACGAAGTATTACAAATATCATTAAAGAGAGCAGCAATAGACCTCGCTTCTAACCCTAATATTTTTTAATAAACCCAAGTTAAGCCGCGGGAAAAAGCTATACTTACTAGCTAATAAATAAAAGTTTTAATATTTAAAGATACTACACACACATTATTATATTTGTTATGTAGCTTCCTCTATCGCATAAAACTCAGTGCAACATAATGTGTATAATTAGTTTAACAAACCGTGGATTTGCAATTTAACGCCGACTGGAAGGGAATTTGATTAACGGTCATTCCCCTGCGGGGTGTATTTTTATGTTGCTCAGTGAGTTCCTTCAGGGGTGAACATACACGTTAATATTTTATATAACACGAGTGTTTCCTGTACCATGCGGTATATCTACAACTTGGGTTGATATACTACATACTGAATAAAGTGCAAGTCCTGATAGCCGAGTGGTTGGGTGATCGGTATTCGAGTCAAGGGACCTGAGTTCGATCTCCAGACGGCAGATATCATAGCAATGGTTTTTGAAATAACATCTTCACGCAATTCTCAATACAGGGGTAGACAGAGGTCTAGTCTAGATAATTAAGTTCCTTCGACCCACCTTCCACGGAAGATTTTTTCGGGACAATGTGACAGGTGGTGAGCCCGTTGCCGTCTTTATGCCTATGCCAACGATATAATTCGTACATAATTTTTGAAAACCACCTGGGGATCAAACTGGGGTCTCTCGACACGAAATTATTATTACTCGAAATTAGTATTTAGTGTATAAAAACTTTTGTAATATGCCGTTGGTTTTACTTCTTCTTCTTCTTCATTACAGCCTATCAAGAGTTCACTGCTGAACATAGGCCTCTCCCAAAGCTTTCCACAACGAACGATCCCCAGCATCCATCGACTTCCTGCAACATTTTGCAAGTCGTCACTCCATGTTGTGGGGGTCGTCCTACACTGTGTTTACATATACGAGGATATATGTATATATATATATATATATATATATATATATATATATATATATATATATATATATATATATATATATATATATATATATATATATATATATATATATATATATATATATATATATATATATATATATATATATATATATATATATATATATATATATATATATATATATATATATATATATATATATATATATATATATATATATACACGCAATTTCCTCACAAAGGTATGCACAGGTCAATGAAATCTTTTCAACCCATTTCATTCCATTCATTTGATTTCATGGCAGCGGTTAAAATATTTATATTCGTTTATAATTATTACATAGACAATTGTTCGAATATACGTATAATAATCGATGAATCGAGTTGTAAAGCTGTTCTCGTCTAGAAGCTTTAGAACCCACAACCCTTTACTTCGAAGAAAGGGTCTACTTGATATTTTTCCAGATGGTTGTCCTGCCATCTCTTGGTTGCCAGGACTTAAGGCCTATTCCCGTAAACTATTAGTTATTACCTACGACGTCCCCGGGAAGATTGGGGTGGAATATTCTTATACCGTTACTACGCGGTAATTTATAATAAAGTCTTTTGTATCTTTAGAATTATGAAAATCAAGCAAAGCCCGAATGATATTAAAGAAGTCGAAAGAAAAATAATGTAATAGTCTACAAATTGCTACTTAATTATTATCCAAATAGACAAATTTCTATAATGTCTTTTTTATTTTTGATTTAGTGATGAACAATAATAAAATTAGTTGTTGATTTATTATGAATAAACGATTAGGATTTGTCAGAATTCAAATTACTCTATATATTTGTGTTCCACATAGAAATATTTTCTTATTTAGTCATTAAAAGCATCTCATAGTTACCCGTACCAATGGCTTTTTTAAAAACTTATGTACGAACTATATCGTTGGCTTAGTTATAAAGATGGCGACGGGTTCACCACGTGTCCCGTTGTCCCGAAAATATCTACGGTAGAAGGTGAGTCGAATGGACTTAATTGTCTAGACGAGACCTCTGTCTACCCTTGTATTGTGAATTGCTTGAAACAATGGAATATTTTTTACACAGCATCATTTACCTCGTCAAGTGTAACAACATGTCGTTTAATTTCAAATATTACAGAGGTATCATCATAAAATAATACTATATCGTATTTATTGCCTAGTAAGGAAGATACTCGTAAATCATATGCACAATTGATTACCATTGCATGTATTGATTACCACTCCTTGAATTCAATTACATAAATAAGATTTAATTAGGTCAAGAGCCGTATTTCTGATACCGTACCGTATATAATAAATACTTTTAAATGCATACCTACATAGAGACACAGCTTAATCAGTAAGCAGCTTAAGCACATGTATTATGTATTCAGAAATATCGAACCTGGAAGATTTTTATATATAGATAGGGACAACATCACATACATTGCTCCGATCCCAATGTAAGATGCTAAAGCCCTTGAGGTATGGGAATCGGAGACCACGAAGCCACCACAAACACCCAGACCGGTGAAAATATATAAAAAGTGCTTTCTACATTGACCCGACTAAAATAGAACCCAGGACATCATGCTGGCGACACCATGACAACTGGTTCACGCCACTCGTCCACGGAGGTCGACAAATGTATGTAAACATTTATATACTTAAAGCAAATTAATTGAGTACAAACATTCATTTCACAAAAATATTTAGCTAAGCGGTCACTACCAACTACTATATACTGATAATAATATACACTAACTTCTACACTACTACCATAATACTAACTATATATTAACTTCTGGTTATAAAAAATATATCTTCACCCGTTCCCATTACAGGGGTAAATATTTACCGAAGATATTTTAGGAAAACGTGACAGGTGGTGAGTCCGTAATCGTCTTTATGTTCAAGCCAATAATATGAATCGTTGTACGATTCATATTACTGGTTTTGAAAAACCTATTGGTATGAGCCTGCCACCTGGAGATCAAACTCGCGTCTCTAGACTCGAATTCCGATCACCCAACCACTCGGCTTTCGTGACGTAAATCCTGGTTATATATTCTTCAAGTTTCGACAACTGTGATCACAAACTCACAAACTTTATACGCTTCAATATTATTAACTTTATGAAGGAGCAAGAAAGCGGACATTGAGTTCTTTTGACATTCTGTCAATTTCCTGTCAAGTTACTGCAAGATTGTTAAGTAGGTCATTAGAAATTAACGACCAGCTTGATATTTTATTTTGCTAATACTGAGTTTCGACATTTTGTTTTTTATACAATCTTAACTTTCTTATATTTAGTCTTAGTAAAAATATTATAGTGTCAATAGCCTTATGGTGTTGTCTTTATGTCCAAGGTAATGATATAAATCTAAGTTTTGGAAAATACCCATTGGTTCGAGGCTGCCCCCTGGTGATCAAACTCGGGTCTCTTGACTCGAAGTCTGATCATCCAGGGTGGTAACCAGGGTGATTAGAGGTTTTAATGTTTTAATGTTAATGTTTTAGAATGAAATGTTAATAAAATACTCAAAATGTGAAACTTGTTCCGGACCTTTTGAATCTATTCTTCACGAAGACTAAGTTTTGAAATTCCGAATATGTTAGTAGCTTATTGGAATTGTTTTAACTTATTTAATAAAAGAAGCAGTTACATATAAGTTAAGCAGTTTTAAAACTTGGTTTGGGTTTGCTGTCGTCTGCTCTTAAAAAAAAAAATAAAAAAATCTTTACTCTATTTCTTATACTGGGGTAGACAGTGGACGATTTGATGCTACAAACTGGAAAGCGTCTCGGGTCTTGTCTCAAATTCTGATTGACCAACCACTTGACTCTCGCAAATTCATTTTTTTATTAAGTATATTATGTTTGGGTGTAACCTTTATTAGTCTTGAATGTTGTTTTGGAAACCCATAGATGGCGGGATAACCATCTCTAAAAATATCAGACCGAAGTTATCTGACCGAAGATGGGCAGCAGCGTCTGAGGTACGAGTGGTCTGGTGCTGCGATCGCCAATCCTCTAGCCAAGCGTGACGATTATTGCAAATCCTCCGTATAGGAGAGGCATATATCCTGCAGTGGACCTTTTACTTTATGACACATCAGAATATTTTGAACTGAATTTCAGTAATAATATTAAATTAAAGAGAAAAATAATAATAATAATTTATTTAAAGAAACAAAGCTATGTTAGTATTTACAACACTATTTGTAACTAAAAACTACTGTAATCGTAGAGCCCTACTCCTCGTGGCTGGGTACCAAGAACGCTGGCTGAATTTTCACGTTGAATGGCCAGACTTAACCGTTGAGCGAGAAAAGAACCTGCTCTCTTGTCATCAGCAGCTACGACCAGTTGCGGATACAGTTCCTTTAGAAACTGCATCACGCGGGGACCGATCGTATCTACGGCAAATTTTAGTGCGGTACTCCAGATGGTTGTACCACCTAATGTCAGTAGTTCTGATGCTTTTTGTATAAAAAACATAAATATTAAAATATAAACATTAAAATATATTTATATCATTATTTTTATAAGTAAATGCATAGAGACATCATCACTTATATTGCTCTGACCCTAAAGCAAGTAGATAAGGCACTTGTGTTGAAGAATCGGATTCAAAGAAGGCATGACAAATGCCCATCTGAGAAAATCTTCGTCTTCTTCTTTTTTACATCCTATCAAGATTCCACTGCTAAAGCACTGCACCCCAAAGCTTTTATTATATTATCTTGTATATATTTATGTATTGATTTTAAAATCGCTTGGACAGTATGTTATGTCTGTCTGTCTATTTCAGTTTTGACAAAATACGTGAAGATAAAAAAATCCATATTCCGATTAAGCAATGTGCTTAATCCAGTCAGGATATTACACACCTAAAATGTAACAGGTCTTATTGGTGAAACTTTTATCACAAGGAAAACTTTGCTCACGCCAAATTAAGACATTGGAGAAGTATCGAGAAATTTCAGAGCGTGGGATAAACTGAACGTGCCGGGGTTACTAAAATAAACGGCTTAAGGGCTATATGAACACACAATCGATGAAAAGCATTACTTGTATAGAACTTTGACAACCCTGCACCCTAGTTGAAAGTAACAATGCATTCTAAGCTGTGATGAATATGTATGTTTGTACTCGAATCATTGCTGTGCATTTGTACATGAATATTTGTGAATGCAAATATATATACACAGTCAGGTCATAAGTATTGTAACACAGTAAAAAAATTTCTTTTACAATGCTGGCCATAAAAAAGTTTATTGAATTCGAATTTCGAATTGTTCATGAAAATAAAACTGTATACGTTTTAGAATTTTGCTCATTTTAAAATATGGAGTGGACGCTTGAAGAAGACTGTGTTGCAGTTATTGCGTTGCATCGTTGCGGTTACGCGCCAATTCAAATTTTTGACATACTGAAAAATTTGAATATAACCAAAAGATTTGTTTATCGTACCATCAAACGATACAATGAAAACTCTAGTGTAGATGACACGTCAAGAAGTGTCGCCCTCTGTCTGTTAGGACTCCAGCAGTGATAATAACTGTGAAGGCGCGATTTCAAACAAATCCCCAACGTAAGCAGAAATCGTTGGCCCTTCACTTCAGATGGGCTTAAGCAGAACCACGGTGAAAAGGGTGTTAAATGAAGACTTAGGGCTTTGGGCATATCGAAGAAAATCAGGACATCGTTTGAATGCTCGTCTAATGGAACTGACACTGAAGAGATGCCGCGCTTTGTTGAAGCGGTACGCAGGAAAAAATATCGGGAAATTCTTTTTTCAGATGAAAAAATTTTACCGTAGAAGAGAGCTACAACAAACAATAAATGATAAAGTGTACGCACACAGTAGTGAAGAAGCGAGCAACTGTATTTGGCGTATCCAACGAGGTCATTTTCCATCCTCGCTCATATTATGGTTGGGAGTTTCTTATTGCGGCTTAACAGAGGTACATTTTTGTGAGAAAGGTGTAAAATCGAATGCAGTTGTGTATCAAAAGACAGATTCGGCGCCAGCTCATAGAGCGAAGAGCACACAAGACTGGTTCGCAGCGCGTGAAATCAACTTTATCCGACACGAAGACTGGCCCTCCTCCATTACAGATTTGAATCCGTTAGATTACAAGATATAGCAACACTTGGAGGAAAAGACGTGCTCAAAGACTCATCCCAATTGGGAGTCACTCGAGACTTCCTTGATTAAGGTAGCCGCCAATATTGACATGGACCTCGTTCGTGCTGCGATAGACAACTGGCCGCGCAGATTGAAGGCCTGCATTCAAAATCACGGAGGTAATTTTGAATAAACTTTAGTGTCATAAGAATCTATGTTTTATTAATTTCATTTTGGTATATAAATGGTTACATAATGAATAAACTTGTTTTAATTATTTTATATTAAACACGTGACAGAATTTATGACTTGACAAGGTATATATAGGAGGATTTGCCATAAGTCGCAGACCATTTATACCTCCGACGCTGCTGCCCATCTTCGGCCTGATTATTTTGGTCTGACATTTTTAGAGATGGTTATCCCGCCATCTATCGATTGTCATTACGATATTCAAGGCTATTTCCCATAGTCGCCTCCTACGACGCCCATGGGAAGAAAGGGAGTGGCAATATTCTTACACCGTGACCACACGTTACATATATGTATATACGTTTATATATTGCACAATGTTATGGGCAGCCTGTGCATGCTGGTTGCTGAGGAGCGCTTTTTTGGAAAATTTTTGGGGAGGCCTGTCTTCAGCAGTGATCTTGATAGATTGTTACGAAGAAGACGAAAAGAAATCACTTTTTCTCAAATAAGCTTGGGTAAAAATTACTTCGAAAGGACTTCGTTATTAAAAAAAAAATATATAATAAAAAAATTCGTTATTTAAACTTCTGCTTATCCCAGTGTTGGGAAATAGCTTGCATAGAACTGTTGTGATATTACAGACATTTTATAAATATTACTGGCTTATTATATACATGCAGTTCAGATGATCTGTTACCACAGTGAACAAAGCTGTAGGCTTCGGTTTCAAATCTTCTTATGGGCATAAATATGTATACATATATACTTAACGGCTTACATGTCTATTGCAGTACGTTTTGCAACTGATTGGCGATCGTATAACCAGATACCTCTCACCCTAGACGTCTATCGATAGCCAAAAATATATCAAAAACTTGTCCCTTAGTCGCCTCTTACGCCATTCTCGGGAAAAAAGAGGGTGGTATATTCTTAATCCGATACCATACGGCCTTTTCTCTAATTAGGTTTAATAACTTTATCTCTTTCTAATGTAGCTTTTGAATTTTATTGGACAGCAAATGACCAGAATATGATTTAGGTTTTCAGTTCAAATAACTACAGTTTTAAACAAGTGCTAGATACCGGCAGTTTCCTAAAAATATTTTTAAAAATAATCAAATACTATTTCCATCTTCTATCAAAACGTTTTCTTTCTACCAAAGCAAACAGATCGGTTACGGAAGTGCCGAATAACGTAAATATTTAACAGTGCCACGTGTTGTGAAAAATGTTCTGCATATTTCCCTAGACGTCAAGTTTGTTATTATAAAAGCAGACTGCCTATTGTATGATGTGACCCTGTTTAATTTTATGTATTTCGTAATACTGTCAGAGGTAAAGGCAATATTGTCCTTTCAACCAAATATCTTCATTTATTTTTTTGAGATGTTCAACATAATAGATGGGAAGCATGTCGGTATCGTAGTGTCCAAACCCCTTCTACTAAGCAGTAAAAGTCACGATAGATGAGTTGGGTGATCGGAAATCGAGTTAAGAGACCCGAGTTCGATGACTAAACTCCCCCCCCGTAAAAGAAGAGAATTAGAGGTTTAGTTTTGTATGAAAAATTTTAATTTCTGGATTTATACGTATGAAAACTGGTACGTAATGTGTTGATTAAAATTATGAAATGGATTTACAACAATTTTCGCCACTACATCGTCATATATATTTGCGTACCCATGTTAATTACGACAGTTAATACTTTGCGGAAATTAAATTTTATAAAATGCAATTGCTTGCGGAATCGTGAAATTAAGTTTTATAATAACATCTTTTGAGACCCAAGTTCGATCCCCAAGGCTTTTCGTATCCATAGGTTTTTCAAAAACTTGTCCCTTAGTCGCCTCTTACGCCATTCTCGGGAAAAAGAGGGTGGTATATTCTTAATCCGATACCATACGGCCTTTTCTCTAATTAGGTTTAATAACTTTATCTCTTTCTAATGTAGCTTTTGAATTTTATTGGACAGCAAATGACCAGAATATGATTTAGGTTTTCAGTTCAAATAACTACAGTTTTAAACAAGTGCTAGATACCGGCAGTTTCCTAAAAATATTTTTAAAAATAATCAAATACTATTTCCATCTTCTATCAAAACGTTTTCTTTCTACCAAAGCAAACAGATCGGTTACGGAAGTGCCGAATAACGTAAATATTTAACAGTGCCACGTGTTGTGAAAAATGTTCTGCATATTTCCCTAGACGTCAAGTTTGTTATTATAAAAGCAGACTGCCTATTGTATGATGTGACCCTGTTTAATTTTATGTATTTCGTAATACTGTCAGAGGTAAAGGCAATATTGTCCTTTCAACCAAATATCTTCATTTATTTTTTTGAGATGTTCAACATAATAGATGGGAAGCATGTCGGTATCGTAGTGTCCAAACCCCTTCTACTAAGCAGTAAAAGTCACGATAGATGAGTTGGGTGATCGGAAATCGAGTTAAGAGACCCGAGTTCGATGACTAAACTCCCCCCCCGTAAAAGAAGAGAATTAGAGGTTTAGTTTTGTATGAAAAATTTTAATTTCTGGATTTATACGTATGAAAACTGGTACGTAATGTGTTGATTAAAATTATGAAATGGATTTACAACAATTTTCGCCACTACATCGTCATATATATTTGCGTACCCATGTTAATTACGACAGTTAATACTTTGCGGAAATTAAATTTTATAAAATGCAATTGCTTGCGGAATCGTGAAATTAAGTTTTATAATAACATCTTTTGAGACCCAAGTTCGATCCCCAAGGCTTTTCGTATCCATAGGTTTTTTCAAAAACTTATGTACGGTTTTTATACAATCAATCTAAGACTTGGACATATAAATGGCGACGAGCTCACCACCTGTCACGTTGTTCCAAAAAATGTCTTTGGTGGAATGTGGGTCGAAAGGACTAATTGGGAATAGCGTGAAGATATTTTTAATATTTATTTTATTACCTTTACTTACACGGGAGAAGCCGCAGGTTGACAGCTAGTACAGTATAAAATCATTTAAGTAAAATAAACATTTGCAAGACAACGGTAAAATTTTGCTCATCACGTCTCTTAAAAATTCATAGGGGAAATGTATAACAGTTGATAAGATTTTTATGACATATTTCACCGCACGCTCTAGGCTCTAATAATATTTACGGTAGGAATGAAGTCTGCAGCAGACGTAGTATTTAATGAAATTTCAGGTGAGGCACAATTTTATAGCAGTTTAATACGCGTTCTTAGCAAGAATACGTTTATTTGTGGTTTATATTCTTTTTCTTCACTTTCTAACAATACATTTATACTAGCATCTTCCATAGACATATTTACGAATCAGGTTTGCCATAATCGCCACGCTTGGTAATTGGATAGGCGATAGTATTCCCAGACACTTCTTACATTAGATGACTGAGGAGGTTATGAATTTAAGTACATGTACAATATAATTAATTACAATTTATAATCTATATAATGTAACGTATGTATGTACGTATAAAGCAAATCATAATAAGTTGCATTACTAGCTTTTATTTATTTTTTAAGTAATGTCATTTAATCGTCTGCCATAACGTATTTAAATATATCTTCACGCTATTCACAGTAGCAGAGTAATCATAGGTCCAGACATATAAGTCCTTTCAACCCACTTTCACCGAAGACTCTTTTTTGTGACAACGTAACAAGGGTGGTGAGCAGTTGCCGTCTTTATATTCAAGCCAACGATGTAAGTCATACATGCGTTTTAAAAAAAACTCATTGGTCAAACGAGTCAACCACCTGGGGATCGATCTCGGGTCTCTCAACTCGAATTCACCAAACCACTCGCCTATCGTGATTTCTAAGGTAATATCTGTGTGGGTTAGTAGTACGAAATAAAAGATAATATAACACCACATTAAAAGTATATTGTTCAGATATTACACGGTAACTCTTATTACTAAGTGTAACTGTATTAAGGTTACGCGTAGCGAGACGTGCGTAGCGGACAGGCAACCTCTCGGTGTCGCATACGGAGAATCACTGCCGGCTCGCGGAAAACGAGCGCGGCCGACGATGACCGAGGACGCCCGAACAGTTATCGGATAACGGTGCGCCGACGCACGGTTGCTGTTCGTGCGATCAGCGGTAAACAGGCAGCCACATATGAATGTGTTATATAAAGTAAATCATAAGGATGTACAATACTAGCTTTTAAAATTATATATTTGTCCAATTTAATGATTCTATAATTTTTATGAATCATAAAATAAATGCTTGAATGATGCATATAAATTTCATTAAATAATGAATATTTTAAGCACTTAGCGTTATTAATAAAAAACCTTATAAACAAATATGATTTCATTACCAGCTGATATTATCAAAACGTCAAACGACGTCCTGTTGTGGACATGTGTAGTTTAAAACACTCTTAAACACTCTTAAACGTCCAATAAAAAGTAACAGAAATCGTCAAAATCCGAAACGATAGCTTCATTTGTGCAGTATGCGAATCGTAGAAATCGCAAGTACAATTTACCGTCTGCAAGAATGACGGATCAGAGTATTCGAATTCATGAAACTAAAACAGAGCGCAAGTTTATTACTGAACACTTCATTACGGCACGAAAAGGCATGTTTTGTATATATTTATTCTGTTACAAGTCAGCTTGTTTACCCTGTAAACATGACTGACATGAATAAATTAAATAGGAGCAACATTATAAGGGTATATAACAAGTGGCACTATCCGATTTTCTGTTACACAAACATGTCAGCGATTTTGAAATTATTTGAATTATTTTAGATCACGTGAGTTAGTACTTTTTTCTACAGAGTGGGCCATAAATTAGTTAACATTTGAAGAAATCGTATAAAAAAATGTGAGCCGTCATGGGACGCCTGGCAGATGTGAAATATCGTGTGTACAAGTAATATGCATAAAAGATAATATTATTACAGGAATGAAAAAATGAAGTACTAAGAAAATACTAATGAAAAAATGAAGTATTACGAATTTCTTACAGAAAATGGTAACTTTATTTAATAAGCATTTATTTAAATTTGATATAAAAATTCGATATTAATATCAAGTGGCCACAATTTAATTATTTTCTCTCTCTCTCTCTCTCTGTGACTTCAGTTATAGTTATATTCGATGTTTCCTCTGCCGGTATTACTGTGACGATTGGTCGATGATAACTAAACTACGTTACAAAAGTCCCGTAGTAGTAAAGTCCCGTTGTCCCGAAAATATCTTCGGTGGAAGGTGGGTCATAGGGAATTAATTGTCTAGACTTGACCTCTGTCTACCCCTGTATTGGGAATTGCGTGAAGATATTTATATATTTATTTATTACGTTACAAAAGTATTGGATGAAACATTATCAAGATAACTCACTATTACAGCATCTATAGTTGTTCCATATTTGGTAGTACATTCTTTTGGATTGTTGTTGATTTGCAATGGAAATTCTTTTTGAAGAAATGTCATTAATGGCATTGATTCAGCTTTTGCAAATTTACATTAAAATCTCCAGCTAATTTTAATGGTAGTTTATATTTATTCATTTTAAAAATTATTGAACCATTTTGACGATAAAGGAAATGACCTTTCATGTAAAAATGAAATCTTAATATAATTTACATAGTCACTAATATGAATAATATGAATATAATTAATTAAATATAAAAAAGGGATTTCAGTGTTTAATTATAAACCTTAATTCTCAGGTAATAGGGTGTAAATTAGTATACCTTTGTATAGCCACGGCATGCGTCGCCACGCCAGAAATCGGTTTTACGTGCGGCTATAGATGTTTCACATCAAAAACCATTTAACATATTTTAGAAATCGTTTATTTACGAGAAAGCTAATTAGTTGTAATTTATTTTTTTTTAATTATTTCGTCTAATTGACCAACGTTTCGGTTTTTGCACTCATCTAAGCGAGTCCTGAAGTTTTCGAATACTCTTGTGCAAAGAGACCGCGAGATCGCCGACATCTCTTCGATGATTTTTTCTTTAAGTTGACGCAGTGTATTCGGTTTATCAATGTAGACACAACTCTTTAAATAACCCCATAAAAAGAAGTCTGCTGGAAGCTGATATCCAGACGGGGTGATATCCCATTGCCACCCAGAAGTCCGGATAGATCCGGACTTCGGGGTGGCAATGGGATATCACCCCGTCTGGATATCAGTTTTTCCGGAAACATGTCTTTGACCACCGGCAAGGACTCGTTCGATGTGTGACACGTGGCTCCATCTTGTTGAAACCATGTGTTACGATTATAGCCAGCAAATTCCAGTAGCATCGGTGCTAAGAACTCCTGTAACATTTTCACATATTCGGCAGAATTAACAGTAACTGAACGGCCTCGAGAATCTTCAAAAAAGTAAGATCCGATGATTACTTTTGCTGAAATTGCAGCCCATACAGTTACCTTACGAGAGTGAAGTGGCCTCTCATATTTAGCTGTAGGATTTCTGCTGCTCCAATACCTGCAATTCTGTTTGTTTACATGCCCATTTAGGTGGAAATGGGCTTCGTCAGAAAATAAGATGTTGTGAAAATTACTGAAACGAGTTAACATTCGTTGTGTGCACTTGCGCTAGCCGGTTGTGTACCTGTCGCTCAGTTAATTAGTCAACTGTAATTTACTCGTGTGTGCGTGCAAAACGTATTCTAGTCGTCACCTAATACGCTGTGCCAATCGTTATAGAGCAGTGTGAAACAGAGCATACACAGCGTCGACAGTACATAGCACTTTTGATAGAATGGAAGACGATCTAAACCTACCTAGATGTAATATAATGAGTGTAGATGGATCACTTATTGATAAAGAATCCCCACCGACGTATGTCACATTTCGTAAGGATATCAATACTAAAGAAACTTTTCGTGAAGAATTTAAAGCTTTCCAAAATACAATGCTGGTTATGCTGGAATCATGGTTTACTAAACAAGATGAGAAATTCTTTTTGCTTCTCACGGACTTTGATGCTGTCAAGACATCCATTAAATTTATGAGTGACAAATACGACGGTATTGAAAAAAGATACATGAGTTAAATAAACGCCTTAAGGATGTTGAACATAAAGTCTGTAACATGCAAAATGACTTAAGGGTGACTACATTAGAAGCTAAATTAGAAGCCTTAGAACAAAAATCTCGAAGTTGCAATATAGAAATAAGCAATTTACCTGAAAAACGTGGTGAAAACCTTGTATTATTGATCAACAATATCGGAAATGTCATCAAAAATCAAATATCTGCTCATGATATCATTTCGGTCCACCGTGTTCCACAAATGCAACCAAATTCCAATCGTCCGAAAAACATAGTTGTAAAATTTGCCAGTCAGATATTACGGGATAATTTCATTGCAGCGGCTCGAATAAAAACAGGTATTACTACTAATGATTTAAATATTCCAGGATCATCTTATAACATATACATTAACGAACACCTTACCCTAAATAACAAGAAATTATTTCGACAAACCAGAGAAACTGCTAAACAAAATGGATATCGATTTGTATGGATTAAGAACAGTGTTATACTCGTCCGTAAAGAAGTCTCTACTTCAGTCTTCGCGATCCGTTCTGAAAATGATTTATCAAAACTTAAATCAGACTGTACAAAACTCTAAGTGTACCTATATATATTTCACAACAATTTTAAGTTCTAAAATACTTATTCCAAATTATAAAATGCAATACTTTATACATCAAACATTAACTTTATTTCGATTACCGTCACCTCTGAATAATGCATTACTCTGTTCATTTATAATTAGATTCAGATTAAGCAGGTACTTGACAATATTTTGTCGATACAAACTTTGAACAACTACCCACGATATAAAGTATAAATGTTTTATGAAATCATACTTTACGTTTTCCTATGTAAAATACTATCGCTTACATTATTATTATTATTTATGTATCATTTCATTGTACAAATACGACAATTATAACCTTATTACAATGTCAGCTATTAAAATCAGATTTAGTAAAAGGTATTTCTTTGTACTAAACATATCTATTTATTTTACCATACTGCAATATTTTAGCTTGTATTTTTGTTCTATTTATAAGTTAACAATAATTTTAAGTGCATCACAGATAAATTTTTGGTTGCTTTGCTTTAATCGAAAAGTTTCTATAGATGTTATGAAAGAAATTTGTTATTTTTATGTTGTTTTATCTTTTTTATTTTTGCACTTGTATACTCAATCACAAATTGAATTTTAGATAAACTTAACATGTAAAAATGTTAATACTAGTATTCAATACTTTATTATGAACTTAACTGATCTTTCAACCTCATTAGTTATGTTCTTGAACCATAGTTACAAGTTGTACTTGATATTAAAAAGCTTTTTTTTATTACACAAATATATACACATCTCATATTTATTATTATTATTACATTTATTTAACTATTGTACATTATACTTATTACATGTAATAGTTAATGCTTGTCATCAATACATTGAAAAAGTGATCCTGAACATTAGTTATAAATTATACTTGGCAAAGAAAGTATTATCTTTATTTTTATTTTACAAATACTCTTTTTTACACTTTTTGTTTTTTTTTCACCATTCAAATAGATTTCATGACAGGAATTGGTTTAAGGGCACTACAGTATTATTAATGATTGTTACAAATTATAGCACTACTTTATATAATTACTTGCCGTTTAACAATGGATGAATGCAAATTGTCATTCTACTATCAAAATTGTAGAGGAATACGTACAAAGTTGCACTTGTTGTATATGACCATTCTAGCCCATTCTTTCGACGTAATCATTTTAACTGAAACCTGGCTTACACCCAACATTCATGATAATGAGTTTATTGACGATCGTTATTCTGTTTTTCGATGTGATCGTGACAGGTTATTTACAGGCAAGCGAGACGGTGGTGGCGTACTGATTGCCGTGCTTCGAGAACTACGACCAATTATATTACTTAAGGGTCATGTAAACGTTTGTATCGAACATGTCATGGTACAAATCCCTACATTGCACTCTAAAACTCACGTAATTAGTGCTGCCTACATTCCGCCGGGCTGTCGTGATGATATTTACTTGTCGCACCTTGACCTATTACATAATGTTGTTACTGATTCTATTACTTCTGCGTTCTACATCGTAGGCGATTACAATTTACCTGACATTAATTTGGCCTGATTCTCAGAATCAAATAGTCCCCCGACCTCCAAATATTGTCAGTTGTCATATAATCGACTTTATATCTCTTAACAATGCCTTACAATATAACATATTGAAAAATAATCTTAGGCGAGTTCTAGATTTATTTATTTCTAATGTTCACTGTCAACCTAAATCATGTGCAGCTCTGTTACAAGCTGATAACTATCATCCTCCTTTTTGAATTCTATCTTTTATAGAAACTAATTTGTCACGAATAAAAAATCGCCATGTTTCTAAAATAAATTATCATAAAGCCAACTACGAATTAATAAATCAGGAACTAAGTAAGATTAATTGGAATACATCAATACTACAACTCCCAGCTAAAAATGCTGTAGATGCATTTTACAATATTATATATGGCTTAATTAAATCATACATTCCTTCTAATAGACCAAAAAATCCTCGCTACCCGGTCTGGTTTTCTCCCATATTAATTAAAATTTGTAAAAATAAAGAACGTGCTTGGGTAAAATGGAAAAAATTCAGTAACATATCCGATTATGAAATCTTTTCCTTCTATCGTAATCATTTTAAACATGAATCTAAAAGATGTTTCAACAAATATTTAAAATCAATTGAGTCTGGTATAAAATTTAACATTAAGCATTTCTGGAGATATATCTTCAACCGTAAAGATAAGTCAAATCTTCCATCTAATATGTTCCTTAAAAGTAATCATTCTAATAATCCAAGTGGTATATGTAATTTATTCTCATCTTTCTTCACTTCCGTATATGAACCTTCCAACTTTGATCCAAATCAATGGCAACCACCCAATAGATTTTATGAAAGTTCCTCATTCATTTGTGACATATATTTCACAACAGAAATCATAAATAGTGCCTTGAAAAAGATTGATTTAAATAAAGGTCCAGGACCTGATGGACTACCACCCGTATTTATTTATAATATAGCAGACCGCATCACTGTTCCACTTCAAATAATATTTAATAAATGCCTACGTGAAGGCATCTTTCCAAGCATCTGGAAAAGAGCATTTATTACTCCTTTCTATAAAAATGGAAATAAAAATAACATCGAAAATTACAGACCCATATCTAAACTGTCCATCTTGTCGAAGGTGTTTGAAAGTCTAGTGCACAAATATCTATACTCTCATATTCCCCATCTTATTATACCCGAACAGCATGGTTTTGTTAAACATCGTTCCACTACGACTAACCTTATGATATTTACTAACCACTTATTTGAAAATATGGACCTGAGAATTCAAACAGATACTGTTTATACTGATTTCAAGAAGGCTTTTGACAAGGTAGACCATAAATTACTAATAGATAAAATTGCGTTTAATGGCATTCGTGGTAATTTGTTGCGGTGGCTTATTTCATATATTGTCAATAGGACTCAGAAGATTGTAATAAATGGTTTCGAATCTGACTCTGTTGCGGTTACTTCTGGCATTCCTCAGGGATCGATTTTAGAACAATTACTCTTTATTTTATTTATTAATGATATTAATGCTTGTTTTGAACTCTAATTTTCTCTTGTATGCTGATGATGTCAAAATTTATAAATCATGTGCAAATGTTTACGATTGCTTTCTTTTAGAAAGAAAGAAAGAAAGAAACATTTATTTTAGCACTTAAAATTAAATATAAAGTGAAAAAAAAACTGAGACATTTACAATAAATTAAATACGATCGCCATTTTGCAGAAGTGCAATGTGCCAATATAGGAGAGCCACTCAGGTATATTGCTGGGATGAAACCTGCACTGAGAGGTACATGCGAGCCCTGATTTTCAGTGGCCCCTAATAATATATAAATATTCATAATACATAATATAATATATAAAAATATATACACATATACATGCATACATATATATACTTATAAATACTCACATAATAATACTTGATGTGGTGCGTACGCAGGGGGCAGCGACTACCGATCTATCCATAACATTAACAAATATATATTATACATACACATACATATTGAGCATGTATGTATACACACATATTTATACAATTATATATGATGACTTTTGGCAGCAGATACTTATCCTTTAATATACTTAGTGATCAATGACCATTGACACGAACAAGAAGAATGATTAATGTAAATAAAAAAGAGAGATAAATACCCCATCCTAGATATATCCACTACGGCAAATAGTGAAGGAAACAAAGATAACATACATTGACTACATGTTTTTCAAAACGCATATTATCATCCATGACAACTCCTAAATTTCCTGTTTCACTAACTCGATCTATACTAATGTCATTAATTTTAACTAAGTAATTTGAATTTAATATTTTATTAACCTTGTTTTTGGTACCGATCAACATATATTTACTTTTATTAGGGTTTAATACTATGGTATTTGCTTCTGACCAATCCGCAATACGCTTTAAATCCTCATTTAGTTTTTTTGAGGCTATGATACTTTCCGATGGTTTGAAAGACATATATAATTGTAATATAAATATGGTAATTACAATTGAGTATATTTTTAAAGATATCAGCACTGTATAATATAAATAATAATGGTCCTAGAATGGACCCCTGAAGAACTCCTCTTGGCACCAAAGAACATCCCGATATTGTTTTAGTGCCATTTTCATGTGTTACTTCCACAATTTGCTTGCGATCATTTAAATAACTCTGAAACCACTTGAGTGCTTCAACGCTGAACCCGTAATATTTTAATTTTGACAGAAGTAATGATCTATTTATTGTATCAAAGGCCCGAGAGTAGTCCAGAAAAACGAGAGCTGTTGCTTTGCCTTTATCTTGAGCACTCAAAATGTTGTCAACCACATCTGCTAAGGCCGTAGTAGTACTGTGGTGTTTGCGAAACCCGGATTATACGCTCGGAAGAATGTTATTACTTTCTAAATATTCAATAAGCTGATTACAAACAATCCGTTCCACGACTTTGGATAAACAAGGCATAATACTAATAGGTCGCAAATCCTTAAAGCTATTTACATTGTCCTTTTTAGGAATTGGTTTCACTAAGGCTGTTTTCCACTGTGATGGATATGTTTGAGACTTAATTGACATATTAACAATCTTTGTAATCGCATGCAAGCTATCAGGAAGTGTGGATAGTAACATCTCTAGGGATACGCCATCCGTACCAATAGCATTGGACTTCAGGGAGCGTAAAATCTTTAAAACGTTGTCTTCACTTACTTCAGCAAGGTTAAATTTATTGCAGCAAAATACTGTTGACTCATAATGAAATATAGTTAATAATTTGACGAATGTTCGCCCTGGGACATTTAAGAAATGATTATTTATTTCTTTTGCATAGCATAAGTTTTGCGGTATAGATACTTTGTTCTCATTTTTAAAATTAATTTGTCGTTTTAAATTATTCCATTACGCTTTAGAATTATTTATATTATTATTTACATAAGTATTAAAGTAAGCACTTTTTTCATTATAAATTGCATTAGTAACCATTTTTTTTTAATTCTGTGTAATAATTGGTATGTGCAATATTTTTTGTTGAAAGAGCTCTATAATGAGCTTTATTTCGGAGTTTTATCATTAATTTTACGTTATGTGTAATCCACGGAAAATGGTGCTCTTTTATATATACCTTTTTTAATGGTGCCAAAAAATCAAAAACGGATAATATATTGTAGTTGAATTCATCTACCATTGTGGTTAAATCCGAAATGTTAATAATATTGTTCCAATTAATAGTACACAAAACTTGCTTAAAAGTCTCTGGATCAATATTTTTAATTGGCCTGTAGATAATGTATTTTGGTGGGCATTTATTAGCCAATAAGCTTAATTTACATGTTATAAACGAGTGATGGCTAAGTTTAGGTATATGGTCAACAGTTATATGATACACGTCAACGCTGGAGCAAACGAGATCGAGTAGTGTTTCGCTCTGGCCTATAAAATGTGTGGGTTGGTTAACATATTGTTTTAAATTATTTATTAACAAGAATTCATTGAGTATTTTAAAATTAGTATTATTTATATCCAGATAATTTATGTTGAAATCACCGAAAAGCAAAATTGTATCACATGATGAAAAGGAGCTAATAGTCTCAGTAAAAGCATCGATAAATCTTTCAACATATAGCCAAGGTGGCCGGTAGGCGGTTCCGACAATGATCGTTTTGCTACAGATTTTGATGCTCAGCCACATTTGTTCTACTTGTGGCAACATTGGATTGGGGATAACACGCACAGAGAGACTGCGTTTGACATAGAAGCCCACACCACCACCGCGCGAGCGAACTTCCGGAGGGCGAGGGATATGTCGTAACTGATAGCCATTAAGGATGGGCGCCCGGCCTTCCTCGCCCTCCCGGAGCCAGGTTTCGTTAAGGGCCATCACATCAACACTATGGTCATCCAAAGCTACCGCAAATTCATCGTGATTACTCCCAAGTGACCCAGGATTCAAAAAACCAAACTTTAAGAAATGTTGCTTAACCATTATTAAATCTAGGTAAAAATATATAAATGTGTTTTATATACATGACTTAATTTTTATTTTATTTACATTGTAATATGAAAGACCAAAAAATAAACATAACAAAATTTATAAATATAGGAACTTCGTAGACCATATATAAACGAACATTACACCTCTGAAAATGGTTGTTTTCTTTTACTAGTACTCTCATACATAATGCAATACATGTGTAGAAAAAATAAATATAAAGATAACGTTACACATTTGTCGAATCAATTGTACTGCTTCAAAATATATATATATATATATATATATATATGTATATATATATATATATATATATATATATATATATATATATATATATATATATATATATATATATATATATATATATATATATATATATATATATATATATATGTCGAATCAATTGTACTGCTTCCAAAATATATATATTATATATATATATATATATATATATATATATATATATATATATATATATATATATATATATATATATATATATATATCTTGATCAGAGTGAACTCGCAATACTTCAGTTCCTGGTTCTTTACGAACTAATATACGCCCTCCCCTAGTCCATACATATGGCCACCCATGGAGACGTCCCTTCTCTCGGGCTTTATAAAAAAGCTGACGATTAGTGCGTGTGAGACGTTCATTTACGAATATACGTTGTACTTTTCCGTCGGTTATTGTATCTATACTGTTGTATCTATATTACGACGTACTCGAGCCGCACGCAGGATTTCATCTCGCAGGACACGACGCGTCAATCGCACACTAAGTGGACGATGATGCTGTTGATCATTGTTTTCTGATAAACTTCTACGCGGACCAATTCGTGCAGCACTGACGATATCTCTAGGCTCAAGAGAGATGCCTATCTTCTTTGCTACCAAGCATGCAATGTGCTCCACATTCTCACCACTTAACTCTGGAAGACGGGCTATCTCAATATCATTGAGAAGAGAATTCTGCTCGCAGTCATTAATCTCCATTTATAGTTTGGTAACAGTTTCCACAAGGTGTTTATTACTCTCTGTACAGATCTTAACGCTAACTGTCTCCTCCAATAAAGACATTCTTTGTTCTACACAGTTGACTCTGTTGCTAAAATCAGTCATGACAGAGTTTAAGCGAGCCAACTCTTGTCTGAAAGAAGACATTTCGCGTGATACAGTTACTAATTCGACTCTGAGGAGCCTTATCTCTTCTCTTAAAGATAGGTTCCCAGTAATCGGACTTTCACCTTCGGTATTTGCATCTAAGTACATTTCGTTTTGTAATTCTGGAGTGTTTGTGGTTGGACAGTCACTTAAATTGCTCTCATTATGCTCTGAAAAAGTGGACGGGACTTTATTTTTACACCCACGACATAGCCACTTGGGTGGTTTTCGAGAATCATTATTTGTATTGACTGCACACGTATTGCGATGAAACATCAAAGTGCATTTAGAGCACTTAGCGACATCTGTCGTTGACAAGAATTTTCCACACTGATTGCATTATTAGCCATTTTGATTTGATAAGGAATGAAGCTATTGACCACTAGATTGCGGTAATAATCTAACAAAAAGTCATCTGCGGGTATGTACACACACAATATGTTTATCAGCCTTAAAAAACTGAACAAATTCGTAATATACGCAATAACACTTGTGTTCACTTTATTCGTAATTCAAAACACATACACTTGCATACTATTTTAAGTCCTAAATACACCGATATTATTTTACTGGGACAAAAACAACACAGCTATCAACAAAAACAGCTGTTACCGCCCTCTGACTGTACTCGACTCCCTTTTACAAAAAGATCTTGACAGACTATCGCGCTACTGCATAGATAATATACTTCAACTTAGTTTACCTAAGTGCCAGGTGATAACTTTTACCAAAAACATAAAAAGAGTTCATAATTTTAATTACTCATTAAATAGCGTCACTTTACAGAAAGTAGATATCATTAAAGACCTCGGAGTTATGTTAGATTCGAAACTACATTTCAATCATCATATTGATAAAATTATTAGCAAAGCTTATCAAATGTTCGGTTTTGATGTTCGTTCTTCTACAGATTTTAAAAACCCTGCTACCTTCCTTTTTTTATATAAAACATTAATTCGTTCACAGTTAGAGTACGCTGTTCCAATTTGGAGTCCCTATTACGATAAATATATAAAAAGTTTAGAACTGGTACAAAAAAAAATTTTACGTCACGTTAATTTCAAATGTTACACTTCAAAGATTCCGTACACTGAATTATTGAAACGTTATAGTTTATTAAGTCTGGAGTCTAGGCGGTTACTTCTAAAGGCAACCATTTTATACGGCTTATGTAACAATATATTGGACTGTAGTGCTCTCACAAATAAAATTTGTTATGTGGTACCCAGAACTGTTATTCGGCGTGAGGTGCGTCAACCTCAGCTTTTCTACACAAGTAAGGGTAGAACAAATGCAGGGGTTCGAGCACCTCTAAGGCGTATATTAGAAATTTACAACACACGTTTCACTGACATAGACATTTTTGCTTTGTCACAAATAAAATCTAAAAGAAAGGCAATAGAACTACTCACATAATATACCTAGGCATATTTGTTTATGTATATGTTTATATGCGTATGTATATGTATATGTGTATGTGTATGTATGTGTATATGTATGTGTATATGTATATGTATATGTTTATGTATATGTGTATGTGTATGTATATGTATATTTATGTATAGTCACGATAGCCGAGTTGTTGGGTGGTCGGAATTTCGAGTCGAGAGACCCGAGTTCGATCCCCAGGTGGCAGTACCAATGAGTTTTTCAAAAACTTACGTACGAATTTCATCGTTGGCTTGGACATAAAAAGGCGGCGACGGGCTCACCACCTGTCACGTTGTCCTGAAAATATCTTCGGTGGAAGGTGGGTCAAAGGGACTTAATTGTCTAGACTTGACCTCTGTCTACCCCTGTATTGGGAATGGCGTGAAGATATTTCATTTACATGTATATGTATATTTATGTATGTGTGTATGTGTGTGTGTGTGTATGTG